>JAVYIG010002311.1:0-257407 GCA_035222895.1 Strongylocentrotus droebachiensis
AAACAATCATTCTTGTAATATACAGTTTCAATACATATTTATAGTTTGAAAGTTTTTCTTACATGTAGCTACAGTTACCAACTAAATTATTCATACCCCTTGTCAATTTAATGTTTTGCTTTTGTTTATTTGTAACTCAAGAATGAAAGGTGTACTGGTTGAATTACTGGTAGGGCCTTTGTTCAATCATTTTAGATGTAAACTTTACTATGTCACATTCTCAAGAAAAATGAATCAGTTTTTCACATATCAAAAAAATATAAAACTTGGTAAGAGTATGAATGATTTAGTTGTTAACTGTATATACCAATTGTATTTAAAACAGTTGAAATAGAAATCATTGAGAGTTCAGCTTTAACTATATTGAAGTAAACTCTCAAGGATTTTTTTTCTGACTGATTAAATAATCATTTTTATATTACCGTAACAGAGGATTCTCCAAATTGAATTATTTGTTCTATTATCAATAGCATCATAGGAATATTTTCCCATCTCGTTTATGATACCTGTTCTCTGATTGGACAGATACCTGTTTGCCCTGCAAGTGAAGAAAGATCTGGCCAATGGCAGGCTACCTTGCTCAGAAAACACAGCAGCCCTCATGGCTTCATATATCTTACAAGGTGAGTTCAAATTATATGATTTAACATTTATTTATTTTTATTTAAAAAAGAAGAAGAAGAAAATCAAAGTCAAACAAATTGAGATATTACTAGAAATCTCCAACTGGTGTAATGGCAGGTACAGCAGTCCAAAACTTTAGGTTTGTTGTGTCTTTGTTGTGATTTTAAATTGAAGAAACAATAGAGGGGTACAAGATATATCTTGTTTTCTTGTCTTCTTTTGTTTAGGTGTTTGGTAATAAAGACAAAAAATTGAATTATGCAATTTCATGGAATTTAAGGCAAAATGTAAATAATTGTTAGTTCTTTATGATCCGTGTCATGTTGTACATTTATTTATTGTAATTTTTTTAAATCTTTTGTGATTATCATGCATGGAAAAATGCAGAAGAAAAAAAATCAAATCAAATCTCTTTGTTAATTTCACAGCTGAGGTTGGGGACTACAATCCTATGGAGCATGATGACGGTCGTTACATCACAGCATTCCGTTTCGTGCCCAACCAATCAAGACCGATGGAGCTCAAGATTCAGGAATACCACAAAAACCACATGTAAGTTGGAAAACTTCTCTCCCTTCTCGGCCAACAGAAACCTCTGAAAACGTGCCTTTTTATAACTTTTTTCTCATATTTTGGAGAAGAAGAAAAAGTTGGCGTTAAGCTCTCAACCATGAATCCTCTGATGCTAGTTTTAATGAGAATGAAAAAGACTTCAGCTACAACTATTAAAGGCATCGTTTAGCAATGCTAAATCTGAGATGCCTTGCCCCACATTTTATCAGTGTCTGTGAGATGGTGTAATATTGATGCCCTAAAAAAGTTGCGCTTCAAAATGATCATGAAGTGCCTCATAAAAGTAAAAATCTTTGAATGACCGGTTTTACCATACTCCTTTCCCAATAGATTGTAGTTTTATAAAAACTGTTAGGAAAACGGTTTTTGAAATCTCGATTTCCAATCATAAATATCTTGATAATCAGACAGGTGATCGGCTTCTAAATGTCAAGGGATTTCTGACTGACCTAAAGGGTTATAATTATGATTGCAGCATGAGATATATTCAGGATTTTGTTTAGAATCCGAGACAAAGATACCCAATCCCTTTAACTCATATTTATCCTCTCTCTCTCCAGTGGTCAGACGATGGCCGACGCCGACTTCAACCTCCTGGACGTGGCGCGGAGGCTGGAGATGTACGGGGTGCGCCTCCACGCCGCCAAGGACTACGAGAACGTGCAGCTCTACCTGGCCGTCTCCCACCAGGGCACTCTGGTCTTCCAGAACAACACCAAGATCAACACCTTCTCCTGGGCCAAGATCCGCAAGCTCAGCTTCAAGAGAAAGCGCTTCCTCATCAAGCTTCATCCAGAAGGATACGTAAGTTGTTTCAACATAGAATATTTGCTATTCATTCTGTGTTACTCAGGCCTGATAATTACCCAATTTTTTCTTAATTTTCCTGATTTTTTTCCCCCCGATTTTTTCCTGATTTTCTTGAATTTTTCCTACTTTCCCCAAATTTTCTTACTCAAAAGGGAGGAATGTTGTTAGATGCCCCCCCCCCCCCGATCCCTTTTTTTTTTTTTTTTTTACTCAAGGGGGGGGGGGGGGGGGTGGTTGGGGGAAGAAAAAAAAAAATTAGTGCTCAATATCACCCCTGGTTACTAAAATTATTAATAAATTCCATTTTGTTATTCAACAGAAAGGTTACATTTAAGTTGTTTCACCAAAGAACATTTGCTGTTCTTTCTGTATTAATAAAATTATAAATAAATTCCTATTTTCTTATTAATCAGAAAATATCCCCAGATTATTGTTGAGAATTTCCCTAGGTTGGAGATTAAATAAAGAGTAAAAGGGAAAATAAATTCTTCACACAGCTCGTTTAATCAAATATTCACCAGTAAATCTTGATGTGGTTTACTGCTGAAATGCTACATTCAGACCTAAATATCTCATTACAGTAGTTATCGTGGTTGCCTGTCGTGTGAGTGTGGAATGCCATGAACCCAAAATATAAATTTGTGATTGGTCTCCTTGAAAGGCAGCTTGTTCAAGAGGTCAGGAAATATTAAACCAGAGTGATCAGAGCTACATGTATTTACTCATGTGCAACAACAATACCACGCAATTATTTCTTTTTTTTGGGCCACAGCATGATAAACTAGAAACAAATGTTAAAAATGATAACAGATTTCCTTGTTTTTAATATATTGGCATTACCAATAGCATATTTAATTGAATGAGTAACACAAATATTGTTCCATGAGATAGTGAGCGCTTTCCATTTCTATGTCCTCTTTCATTACATACTCATTTCTACATGTATGCATTGCAACATGCACTTACAAACACTGCATGTCATAAAATGATCCATAGCATCGAATGGATTACAGACATACTGCAGCGCTACTAATGGTCACGATGATCAGTCACATGTGCTTTTAAAGATGTTTGCGTCAGCTATTTCCGAACCATCGGTTATCGAGAGGGGAGACGTGAGATAAATGTGGATAGTAGGAAACAAATGCTTATGAATAATTCTAGGCATGGTGACCTAGCTGTACTAATCCCTAGGCCATGCTTATTGCAATGAATCTGGCACTGGGTAGCGGAGAGATTTGAATAATAGAGAGCTTTTTAAGAAAAGATTGAGTTTTGGCAAGAGTGGACAAAATAAATAACTCTCAAGCTTTCTTATTCTTTTATTTCTGCTTGAATAAAAAAAATCATAATAGCAAAATAATGTGAAAAGGATTGCCTTGGATATCCCCTCATGATGTCAAGTATGACTGAAATATCCCCAAACTTTGAACCAAATTCTGATGCACATTCTCCACTCCCTGGGTAGCATTCCATCCATTTTTAATTCTGATGCACATTCTCCACTCCCTGGGTAGCATTCCATCCATTTTTCAGAGATGCAAACTGCTGATCAAACTATAATCACAAATTTGTCCTTAATCTTCCTTGGGGATACATTCATATTCAGAACATTCTTTTTGATGTATAAAAGCAACATTTTAGTAATCCATCAGTGCAATATCTTTGCTGCTGTGAACTATTAGCATTTTTTTTCCCCTGTCATACTGTAGGCCCTGTTTCATTAAACTTGTTGTCGATAGCAAGTTAAATAACTGTTATAAGCCACTGAAATCGTGGCATTTGATTGGATGAGAGCTAACGTGTCGTAGAAATCTAGCATTTGTTATTGATTACAAGTTTCATGAAACAGGGACCAGGTCAGGGGAGAAATGGCTGCCCCATTGGCTGCCCCATTGGCTGCCCCATTGGGGGTTGTACGACACAACCCCTTTGGTTGCATTAACATTCCATGATGCATACTCAGCATGCCACATAATCTGTCCAGGTGACAGGGACCATACATCACGTATCCTCTTTCTCCCTATTTTGCATCTGGCCCCCCCCCCCCCCCCCCCTCCCATTTTGCATCTGCCCCCGACCGTTTTCTACGACAAATGCTGCAGTGACCATTGCTTCAACTCACATTTTGCAGACACTGTTACACACTGACAATAATTAACAAGGGTTTTTTACTGCAAACTAGCAAATCTAATGCACAAAATCAACACAATCCTTTTTCAAAAAATCAACAACAACAACAAAATTGACGAAGCTCTCTCAGCTCTAGCTAGTTTCGTCCCTGTATGTAACCCAAATTCTTAGCTTAAATCGCACGCAAATACTGAACCAAAAATTAAAACACAATGGGTAAACCCTAACCCTGTATCTTTGCAGAAAGAGAGCCTAGAGCGAATGCCTCTGGAGCATGCATGATTTATATGAAAGCTGCTCCACCCCCTCCACCCCTCATCCCCAGACAATATAAGGCCTATCAGAATGTATTATTCAGATTTAAAGCCCATGGTCATGAGAAAGTGTTCATATTTCTAGAGTACTCACGAAACTGTATGTACACAGTTTATATACATGTACATGAAAATCCAAGAATTCACTGAAAAGAAATGTAGAACATTAACGATAGGCCAATGCAAGTGCATGGGGGCGATGGGATGGGATTTGGGGGTGTCGGGGGCACTGGTCTAACTTGCTGATTAATTGGTGATGTTGATGGAGGGCATTTAGTAGTTTATTTTAATGTTCTATTTCTATCTTTCCCTCCCCCTTTTTTGTGGGGTGGGGGTGGTAATGTGTTACCACAGCTATGCAACAGAATTCTCCCCCTGCAAACCATGGGGAGAGGAGGGATGATGCAGTATTAAGTGTATGAGGGTTTGTGAGGGTCATGCATTGATGGTGAGTTATGATCACATGACCTTTGCCAATTGAAGAGATGGATAACCAGTCTGAGGCCGTGTATCGGTCTCTAATGATGATGATCTCATCAATCAGTAGATACTGTAGGTGAAGAGACATAAAGAGAGTCGGACAGACAGAGAGGGGGAGGGAGTGCAAGAGACAATGAGGCAATGATAGGCAGAGTGAAGGGGGAGATGGAGACAGAGAGGGAGACAGAGACGGGAAGAGACGGGCAGACATACAGAGATAGAGAGACAGAGAGGGGGGGGGGGGGGGGGCATTGATAGACATAGTGAGGGGGAGATGGAGACAGAGAGGGAGACAGAGACAGGAAGAGACAGACAGGCAGACAGAGAGGGGGAGGGATTTTCGAGAGACAATGAGGCATTGTGAGGTGAGACAGAGAAAGAAGAGACAGACAGACAGACAGACAGACAGACAGACAGACAGACAGACATACATACATACATACAGAGAGATAATGAGGGGGAGACAGAGAGATGGAGGGAGACAGAGACGGAAAGAGACAGGCAGACATACAGAGAGAAAGAGAGAGAGAAAGAGACAGACAGGCAGACAGAGAGGGGGAGGGAGTTCGAAAGACAATGAGGCATTGTGAGGGGGGGAGATAGACAGACATACAGAGAGAGAGAGACAGACAGATTGGGGATGGAGTATGAGAGACAATGATTCATTGAGAGGCAGAGACCGTAAGAGACAGACAGACATACACACAGGGAGAGAGAGAGACAGACAGGCAGATTGAGAGACAGAGAGAGAGGGAGGCAAAGACAGCAGGGGGAATATGCAGCATTTAAGCGCCAGCAACAGTTGCTCTTTGGTCATTTTATTAACACTAGTCCAGTTCCTATCTTCACTGTTTCTAAACCTAGCGTAATATCCCATCATTAGCTCTACAGTATGCTTTTCATGAAAGAAAGCCAGGAGCAAATGTCACCTGAGTAAACATTATTTTTTCAATGAGAGAGAGGGAGGACGGAGAGAGAGAGGGGAAGGACGGAGAGAGAGGGAAGGGGTGAGAGAGAGGGAGGGGAGAGAGAGGGAGAGAGGCAGAGGGAGGGGGCGAGAAAAAGAGAGAGAGAGAAGGAGAGGGAGGGGGGTTGGAGACAGATAGACAGACAGACAGACATAGATACATGTATAAGCATGCAAAACAAACTCATTTTTGGATGATAGTTTCCTTAGAATGGTACCTCAAGAATGGACTACACACACACTCAAGAAAGTAAGATTACCGACAGTCCTTGTCAGGACTCCCCAATCCCCCCCCCCCCTCCCCCCTCTCTCACATGGTGCAACCATAAGCCTACTGTATAAGAATTGGTATCCCTTTGATATGCCTTCATACCGATCCAATACATAATTCACCAATTCTTCTCTCGCACCTACCTCACAGGGTTATCCCAGGAGTACGGTAGAGTTCCTGATGGAGACCAGGAACGACTGCAAACACTTCTGGAAGGCCTGCGTAGAGCATCATGCCTTCTTCCGTCTGACACAGATCAAGTACCCCAGATCAAGAAGGCGGCTCTTGAGCAGGGGATCAACATTTAGATACAGGTAACGCACAGATTATCATCTACAAAATACAGGCCTGATAATTACCCAATTTAAATCGGTTTCCTGATTTTTTTTGATTTTTTAAATTACCCCTATTTTCCTGATTTCTCCCTAATTTTTCCTATTTTTCCCATAATTGTTTTACTCAAAAGGGGGAAATGTTGTTAGATCCCATTTTTTTTTTACTCAAGGGGGGGGGGGTGGTTGAGGGGGGAAAAAGAGACAGATCTTGACGGGATCGACTTTTAGATACAGGTAAAGCAAGGGGTATTAAATTCAGAAATATCAAAACTCAGGAAAATCAAGCTATAATTAATTGTCCCAATAGAAATTGTTCTGGCAAAGAGACAGATCTTGAGCAGAGGATCAACATTTAGATACAGGTAAAGCAAGGGATTATCATCAAGAAAATGAATATTTAATCAATTGTTTCATTGTAAGTTGTCTTCCTGTCGATCTCAATATTACAGTCTCCTATCTCTTATTAACATAGTTGCGATTGATATCAAATTCAAATAAGATGCAACTGTGTATATGACAAGGCCCAGCTTTACACAGAAATTGTTCTGTTCACATCACACATTTTTCTCTCTCTCTTTCTTCTTTCCAGTGGAAGGACTCAGAAGCAAGTTGTGGAGCAGGCCAGAGTTGGAGGGAACTCAAGATCGTTAGTGTAAGTGGTGTCTGAAATCAGACATGGATAGTTTTTAAGGTTCAGGGCTCGTTGGAGTAATGTTCATAATATGCACTTTAGAGTTGGGTATAATTTGAAAGGAGAAACAGGTTATAATTTACTGTATGTGTTAAAGGTAAAGACCAGTAATGGTCATGCGATTGCATTGTGAAAGAAACATTGTGGAATCGATCAGAAAAGGTTGATCATCTAGCATCTAGCATCTGCAAGGTTCTGGAATCATCAAAATGATAAGAAATTTGGCCCATTCTTCGTAAAGTTACAAGCACTATACACAGAAAGATGTATATGGGACTACCCTATATCTCTCACAGTCCATGAGAGAAACAAAATTACCAAATATATGAATTAGTAGGCGGTTTCCCGGCAAATTTTTTATCATCATGTATTAGTCAAAACATATTCTTTCACATGATTGGTAATGAGAGCTTCAATTTCATTTTTTGAAATTGGGGCTATACCAATACTGATCTTTACCTTTAAAATGTGTTTATTTGTTGAGTAGGATTTTGTAGATTCTTTTTAATTAATTTTAAAAAAATAAATAAAGGAATTGTGTTGTGTGCATTAGATCAGTCATTGTGCATAACAGTGTCTGCAAAATGAGACTACAGTAGGCTCTGTACTGAAGCTACTCCAGACAACACAGCCAGAACCTGACAGATCTAAGCTCTGCTCAAGACTTTAGGAATTGTTGTAAAGTGTCAAATTAGAGTGCAGACTATAGATTGGAAGTCACAACGATGGTGTGGATGTTGTTTGAAATGACAGGCTTTGTGAAAGATTCATTATCGGAAGCAATTGCAGGATGTAGTTGGTAGATATCCTTCAACCATACTCATGCTATTTCATGGTTATATTCTCGTATTAGATTTAGATTTTAATGTAAATGAGTAAACTTATTTCTCCCTGAGGGTCCTGCAATCATATTATTACCAAGGCCTGCAATCATATTATTACCATATTATTACCATGATTCACAATATATAGATTTTGAGTAATTTGTTAATGAACCCCTTTGAAGACAGCATTAAAACAGTAGACCACATAATGTATTCAACATGCTAACTGAAGTAATGTTTGTTACATTTTCCTGTTGACAAAAGTGAGGTTCACACATGGTTTGTATCCATTTTATATCTGCAGGACACTGAATGCATCAAGGATGTCAACAAGAAGCCTCGGTGCCCCACGGACCACCACCCCTCTCACCATCGACATGACAGAGACAATAGTCACTGACCACCACAGTGCACCTAACCTGGCCTTCCCTGAAGACCCCACCTATGCCAAACCTGACATGCCTAAGAGTCCTGTCTCAGAGTCACCGACATCCCCTCCGTCATCGACCCCCATCACACCGGTCCATGACAACTCCAGAATCGCCATCCACAAGGGCCAGTCCAACTCCAGTATCATGTACGAGTACACGGTGAACGACGACAACTCGCAGACGCAGGCCGAGGTGGACTCCAGCCAGGCGAGCAGGCTGGCAAGTTCCTCGGGTTCCTTCAACGCCAGGATGGAACCGGAGCCGATGATGTCTTCGGGAGAGACCAGACTGGACGCCCTGTCGGACGCGGAGCCCAGGAGGAACGGAGACATCAACATGGGAGGCAATCAGAGTATGCTTTCTTCTAGTTCTTCCAGTTTAAGTGTTGTTGATGAGCATGGGGAGGAAGAGGTGAAAGAGGAAGAGGAGGGGACGCACGTGGTCCGCCCCATCGCGGACATCTTGCGTCCCCTTCTCATTGGGGGAAAGTTCACTTCCGAGGACTCTGATGACTCCTCCCTCGTCTCGTCCAACCTAGAGGATGTTGAGACGGAGGGAGACAGGGAAAGGGAGGACGGGGAAACGGAAAACCCAGACTTTGATCTGGGATCGGTTTCAGAAATGCTAAGTGAGATGGATACGATCAGTCCCTCGGAAGTGGAGGCTAGGATTCATAGCGAGACGACTCTAGGCCTGCTAAGCGAGATGAGCACTCCCGGCACTTTCACCGACATGGAGGGCGGGTTATTCAGTTTGCCAGAGGTCATTTCGGACACTGAACCTAACTCTGACATATTCAAAAGTCTTGGCTCCCCTGATAGTGTTAGTGATATCGATCAAGATGATGATGATGATCGTAATCTATCCCCTTTACAGATCCATGAGTCCCTCTTTGTTTCTGAACTAAGCGATATGCTAGCTAAAGATGGGCTCAACAGGAGGGGAAGTTCTAGTTTAAGTAGTAGTAGCAGTAGCACTAGTAGCAGCAGCAGTAGCAGTGATGATTTTGATCAAAGAGGGCGTACCGATACCGAAATTAAAGTTGAATATCCCGTAGCCAAAGTCAAAGCTAGTGACCTAACAAGCCCTTCGGTTGATGATGCTTTCACTTTTAGTAGTTATGATTCCCCAAGTCTTGACTCCTTCTCACTAGCTCATTCTGAGACAGCACAATTGGGGAACGGGAGAAATTTAGAGGGTAACCTTCACAGTGACTATAGGGCCTTTAGGCAAGAGAGGAAACTGTTCTTTGAGAGTGATGAGAACCTGGGCCATACCCTTGGGGAAGCAAATGCTAATCTCCAGGCTTTAGAAGATGACCTTGATGAAACCTCACACACCCTTGTCCAGTTAGAAGAATCCCTGGCAGAGACTCTCCTAGCAGAAGGAGTCGATGCCTTTACAGAAACCAGCTCTGGAACTGGAACTGACCCAGATGAAGAAGTAAAAGGGGTAATTTCCAAGGGTCTTACAGAAATCGATGTGGGCACAAAGCGCGTCTCCTTCTCTACAGAAACCGATGAGACATCCATGATCCCTAGTATTCTGGAATCTCTTAGGGACTCTGGGGAGAATGCTAGTCCGACCCCTTTAGATCTTAAGATAGATTACCTGAGGGACTATGATGAACTATTCCAAAGGGATAATGCTTTAGTGGACGATGAATCCGGTAATTCTTCCGCCCCTCTTCAATCCCCGCCCCACCACTATGTCAGCCCCGGTATCTTGCCCGAGAGTAGTCTTCCCAAACTGCCAGAATTGTCTAAGGAAATGGTTGCCAAATTGGAAGCCCAAACAGAGGCAGCCCCAATCAGGACAGTAATCCAAGACGAGATAGAGGGAGGGGGTGATGACATTCTAGGGGATTTGCCAAATATTGGGGGTAATGGCTTCCAGGGAAGCAATGGGAATTGGCATCATCAGAGAGGGTCAGGCCAGTCGGTATATGTCAGTAAGTTAAAGGTTCAGATCCCGCGACCGGGCGAGCTGTTGATCCCGCCTGGGAGCGCCAGGGGCGCCGCCAAGTCCAGCAGCCCCGGGAGTGACGACTCCATGCGCAGACACTTTGGTACCGTGCGCAACCCCGATGACCTTGTCAGTTGTAGTGAGCTGAGTTTTGGAAACCTAGAAAACGAGAGCCTGCGTGTGCACTGTGATGGTGGTGATGGTGCTGCTGCGTACATGAACCTAGGGTGTGGGATGGATGATAACCTGAGTGAGAATGAGAGCGATAGTGAGGTGGGGAGTGACGAGGGCACGACGTCAAGCTCCAACGATAGCTGTGTGTATCAGTATAAGGTCTCTGAAGCCCGCTACACCAAAACCCACTCTAAGAGCAGCCTCGGAGAGTCGGGTGGTAGTTCAAGTAGTGAGGGCGGGGACCAAGTGCTTGGTCCAGACGCTGGGAGTGCAGCCGCTCATTTTGATATTTTCACTGGTAGCGGTGGAATACTGTCCGGTAACGGACATGACTTGTTTGCCGACTTGGAGAATAACGACTTCTCCTTGGCAGCAAGCACTTGCAATTCAGACGATTTTGATTAATCACACAACACTCTATATCTTTCTTCGAATTTAATACCTTAAAAATTCAGTATATATTGTACAAAAAATATTGTTGACATTCTTTCCACTCATAACTTATGAAGACTGGATGGAAACAATTGAAACACAACGCAAGTCAATTATTAGATTGATGGCTTCGCAAAGAAAACCAACACATGTTCTTGATTATGATATATAAAATATGTACACATGAACTTGATTATAAAAATGGTATACAAAATATCTACACTAATACAAAATACAAATTACCCATACGTAGAAAAAAATATATATACAAAATACAGTTTTCAGCAGTTGTCTATTCGAGCGATGGTTATTAAGGGAGTGAAGTCCTTTACTTTTGTTTGGTTTAGCATAATGCCTGTGCTATTAGCAAAAATGTACTTGCAATGTATATTAACTATGATACGTGTAGCTCAGAAAAATTGACACATTTTGTTTGTAATACTATAAATGCACTTGATATATTAATCTTATTATTTCATAGTTTACATATTTGAAGCATGTATCTTTCTCAAGCGCATGAAAGAAAAAATATAATACCGAAAAATAATTTTGCAAAAATTGCTACTAGCTTGCGCTTTGTATGTCAAGTTTGTTACCATGGATGGTGTGATATTTCTTTCCATGTTGGAAAATTGCAAAAGCCACGGCTGCATTCAGACTTGTAAATAATCCAACGTGCTATCGCAGGGTCGATGCCCAGTACTACACCAGGAGTCATGCATAGAAACGTTATGGGAAGTCAAACTGTCGTGTTTAAGTCTGTGTATGAACAGGTGGAGATGGTACTATTTCCTCAAGCCACAAAAAAATATCCCCAGAAAACCTATCGATTGCAAATGTACTTTATCCCACTCCAAATCCCATATTCCCTTGAAAAAGAAATGTATTTTAGATAACAGTGCTTTTCACTTTCTCTGTTGACTACAGACTATTTTTAAGCTATAAATCTCTTCCTACCCAGCATTCTCTGCCACCCCCTCCCCACCCCTCCTCCAAACCCCACCCGGTTGTAAATAAAAGTAGCTTGTATAACTTTGACTAGGAGTTTTTATTTTTAAATGTAAACCCCTTATGCTCCGTTCATATAAACTCAGGAATGACTTTGGAAAAGTCTGGTACTTTTGACAAACCCCACCCAACCAGCAAGCAGATGCCAATCTGAAGTAAACCCTCTCTCCCGCCAATTAGAACTGGCTTATTTTTGTACTTTTGTTTTCTGAATAGTACTTCAAATCAAATTTATTTGCTCTTTAGGAACTGTTGTTCGTTTTCAAAATATTTGTTACAATACTTTGTCTTTGGAACATGAAATAGATTTTTATTCTTCAATCTTTGAAAATTTGCTTCCTGAGTTAACTCTTTGTTTGATGTTAAGGGAGAAGATGAACATAGGAATTGCACTGATGTAAAGCTTTTTTTCCTATCGCTCAGGAAATGCTTGGTACTAATTTTCCATCCCACCTCTTTATTTTGAAATCCAGTGGTTAATTTTCGTAGTTATGTATCATGAAAGACAACCCAAATGTTATGTAACGGAAGTTTCTTTTAGAGAAGTCGATTGTGCTGTCTGAATTTGAGTGTGACATGCAACTACCGGTAGTAAAATTTTGCCAAAATAGCTTCTGCAAAAAAAATACCTTTAAACTAAAATTTTATTCATGTGAAGTGCTTTGCCTATTTTATAGATACTCTCTTTCAGAAAGTTTCTTGAAGGAAATGATTGGAATGACTTTGTTTGCATTTGTGGTGGCTACAGGAAAACAAAAAATCCAAGTGCCTATTTTCAGCATTTTTAATTGAGATCTGTTATTTTGTTACAGCTTCCCTGAATATAAAGCTAAAATGAATATCGTAAATGTTGGAAAAAACGACAGTAGTTAAAAGATATTTCTAATGACAATTTTCTTGTCTCAGGATTTATCTAGCTAAGTGGTCAATATTGCAACTTCGTCTGGGATTTGTCTTAATAGGGAACTAGAGGGATCAAAAATACACAATAGAATAACTTTTGAGCTTGGTGGGCTAAAACAAAATCAATGAATACGATCCTCCGCCCACTAGAAGAAAAAGTAAGTAGCATTTCGGAGAACGTATGAATTATCAAAATTGTGTTTGCTATTGAAACAGTAACATTCAAGTTTGATCTGGCACCTTTTGTAGAAGCTTTAGATAGCTCTCGAGTCTCGATGAAAGGTTTTGTGTGAATTAGTGCATTTGCATAAAAAATAGGAAATCCAGAAATGGCAAAGAGAAAAATGCTCTCTGATTTTGATACAGTATCCCTCTTTTACTCAGGTTTTTCCTCTCCAGCACTTTTGCCAAAATAGAGGCTTTATTCCTTCATTTTTTCTAGTTCAAGGTTCCTTTCTGATCTGTGATAAATTCATTTTGTATCATGAAGAGAGAGATATGCCTAAGATTTCATTAATGAATTTTGAATGAAGATTTTGAAGTTTTAAAATGACAAAGGTTTTTTTCCCCATGACCAAGAATATTAAGGTAAGAATTCCAAGTTTATCACAAAAAGTGGAATGCAGTATTTAATTGTGATTTGTAATCACTTGCACCAAATTAATTCATGTCACAATTTTACACCTTTTTGTAGAATGCAGCTTTTTAAACAAAAAAGCAACTAATTTCATAGCCGAGTTTGTTTAACTAGTAATCCATTCTGGCACCAATTAACACATTTAATTTCTGTGATTGTAGTGGTTCTAATACAATTGTTTGCATATAGAATGATGCCATATAATTAACTAGTTACTAATTACAGCACATGATATCATCATTTATCATCAATAATATGTGATACAATATGATACATGAATTTGAATCATACTGAATCCTCCCCCTTCCCCACCCCAAATTTGGACATAAATATATAAGAGGCATTTGGTGCGTACCATATATAAAATATGTAGATGTAGCCTATGCATAATTTCACTACTATTTCTTGTGTCTGTGATACTCTGCTACCAAATTATTGAAACTTCTGAAGGAATAGGTATATATTGAAGTAGATTCCTAGATATTGAGAAGTAATGGTTACTTAATTAGATATGATTTAGCTTCTTTGGTCCAACACACTTCCCTAAGAACCACAATGATTTTGTTTGATAGCCTAATATATTATTACTGTTTAATTTGTTCCTCCCCCGCCCCCCCCCCCCCCCCCCATTAGAATATTCCATCCATTTATTTTATCAGTAGTACTATGATTACAAAATATACATTGATATCAGGATAAGCTATTTGCACATGATGTAAGAGTTTTTTTTATTTGCCAAATTATGCTCTAAAGGAAAAAAATTAGGGAAAGTATGCGTAAATTAATTTTGATGGAATGTCTTCTATTTTCTTTCAATATTAAACAAATATGCGACTGTTGATTTTCAGTTTTATTGCGGAAGTGATATTACTGTAATGTGATAATGTATAAAGTATAAAGTATAATTCAATAATGGACAACGTATGAGTGGGGCAAGGGTGTCTTTTTTAGAATACTTTGTTGTTTTTATTTTCACTAATTGATTGTGACTTTAATACTAGGTCATTTTGGGGCTTGAAGTCTTGAGAGGGAATACCCCGGTGGGGTTTGTTTTTGTTAATAGGAAAAAAGGATATAATAATGACTGATAATTCTGAGGTCATTGGATTAGTCTGTTTAGACGAACAGGTTTAGATTTGTTTTCTCTCTTTTTATGTAAGGAATATGCCCCCGAAAGATAATAAAAGGCAATGAAAAGTTAAAGTCTAAATTTACATTTAGACTAGGCATCAGTCCTCACAACGCACCAATTGTAACTACCGGTAGTACATTGAATTATAATGATTGGATTCAATTTAGCACCAAGTTGGGTTAGGTTTAAAAGTAGTTATGCTCATAGGGCAGCCATTACTCTATGCCAAACCCATTCAAACAAACTAGAAACAAACAAACTTGTAGCGAGAAAGAGAAAGAGCGAGAGATTATGTAACTCTTAATTACATGTATACCTCATCTATTCATACTAACTTCCATTTTTATGCCTCCGCTTGTAGAGGCGATAAAGGTGACTTTATGATCTCATTTTTCTTTTCTACGTAAAAAATTATAAAAAACATTGTGTGAATGGTGATTGCATGGTATATGGAAACAAGCTAGAAAGGCCCTTTTTCACTTTTTTTTTCTTCCATTTTTTTACAAATTTGTGTTCTGATTCTGATGTAGAACAACGATTTGAAAGACGTTTCTGGGTTTCCAAAGTTCAGCTTATCTTTAGAAAAAAAAGAGAAAAAGACTGCAGCTAGTACAAGTGTCGTGTGAGGCGTTCAAATAATCATGCTTTTTGTTTTGTGTCGTCCGAACTCTTGCTTAGAAGTGTCCATTTTTTAAAGAGAGAAGCATTTAAAATCTATTCTCGAGAAACAAAATACCTGCTTCTTTAGAAAAATAATCAAAAGGAAGCATGACCAAAACTTATTAATTGCGTAAATGGAAACCATTTTAAAGGCCATTTACTGAAAAAGGCATATGTTAAAGTAAACATTCTACTTCTTAAAAAAGAGGGACTGCGTTTAGAACTTAGCATATCTGAAATTGATACTGTCAGGTAATCTTTTTTAAGGTAGTTACATTTTATCAGGAATTAATTTCCGCTCTATGAAAGGTTATAAGAGATCTTTCAAAGTTTATATGTGACTGAATATATTGTTGCTCATTTTTACAAAAAGTCAAGAATGGATTTAAATTGGATTTAAAAAGAAAGAACAAAATCGAATGAAATGAGTTGTCATAAACAGTCACGAAAATTCAAGAAATCAAACTTATTTTTATTAGTGAAAGAGTCTTTCTTGTAGGGAAATGTTTTTCCTCCTAATAGTATTCAAAATATTAGCATATCATAAGATTATCTTCCAAAGTATTCAAAATTCAAGTATTCGCCACCAAAAGGTATACAATCAAGTATTATCTTGAAGACTGTTGAAATTTATGTAGAAATATGCTATTCAGTGCCAAAATCAATAGTGCAATTGCTTTGGAAAATCATACAGATTCCCAAAACTTTTTTCAGAAAGGGGATGGAAATATGTATGTACATCGAAAGAATTTTCAAAGTTGATGTCATAATTACTTTGCTTGTATTAAAAGAATCACGGTGTGGGTTTTTTGTCTGAAAATTTGTTTTGGATCCTGAAATTAGTGATGGCTTTTAGAGAGTTGTTTATTTGTTTTAAAAAGTAGAGTGAAATGTTTGCTTTATTTTGGACTAATGAGTAATATTGTACATACATGTACAGCCATAAATTACTTTAAAGTCATGAATATCATTTTACGAATAAGAAACAGCCAAGATTGAATTGGAAGCTAAATTTTATGCTTTTTAAATATATGGACACGTGTAAGATATTGATTTTTAATTTGTAAATATACAATATTCATATTTTGTATAAGTTGTGTTTATTCAGTTGCTATATAACCATGTTCTGTAGCCATTCAATCATTCTTTTTTTTCTTTTTAGTTAGCAAGTTTCTTTTTATTATGACGCTAAAGCACGCATAAAGGAGTAAGGACCAAACACGCTGATTGATTTCACAATTTTTTTCTAAGTCATGCCATGAATCGTTGGTAATTATAAACATTCTTGCATGCTTCGTCGTTCATTTCTTTCGTTTTTCTCTTCAAAATTTTCTTTGCTGTGAGTTGTTTCCATATCATACCATTCCATCACACGTGTACATCAGCTGAGTAACTTTTTTTTCCATCTATCTCGTCCGTCACCAAGTGTGATACAACTCTTTCACCATCTTTTTGTCTTGTCCATCTCACTGTTTTTGGTTTTTAAAAAGAATGGCTTGCCTGCATATAAGCCATTGCGTGATGTTTTCAGTTTGCTGTGGTACTACTAGCTAGTCACGGTTGTTAGTACACATTTGGAAAAGGCCTGAGTAGTTTGTGAATCTAATTTTCTCTTTTTTGTTATTCAGGGGAGCTTATTTTGGATGATAATTCTTCAGGAAATATAGCTTACAACCAAAACTGCCATTTGTCACTGATGACAGGTTTTGTGAAACACCCCCAGAGCTCTTTCAGACTTTTTGGATCAGGGCTTTAAAATCATTCTCCATTTTTTCTTCTTCAGAAATGAAGGTTTTTTTCTGGAGGATGTAGGCTGGTTCAAATTGTAATGCCTTTAGAGGTTTCCAAGTTTATTTCAGAATCGCAGAGTGGCAATAGCTATGTCGTTTCTTTGAGTTTTTTGTAATTTTATGTTCAAAACCACAAGTCAGTGTGAGAGAACCAATCTGTATATAAAATTATCAATGCTCAATTACCAAGTCCCTTAGATATGAAGCAGTAGGATCCCTAGTTGTTCACATGGTGCCCTGTATCTACTTCGGGTTATTTGGTTGTCTTTTTTCCTTCTAGTTAATTACTAGGATTGCTTTGTCTTTTATAGGTCAAGGAGACCCTGCGTTTATATCAGTTGGCCTTTTGGTTGATGACATATTTTTTGTTTAAATTGTAAATGAATATTACTACCGGTATCTTTGAAGACAATTTTTGCAATTGTTCATCTAGCGATAGAATTGAACTAACATTCTAGGCATTTTTAGTATAGAGTATGAAAAGTCAAAATCTCAACCAGCTAATGATATCTCTGTAAGTAAGGGCTTTTTTTTTTTTTGAAGGGGGGGGGGGGGGGGGGGAGGTAGGGGCACACCAAGTTATAATATATGCACACTTCCTGTTCCTGTTTCTCTATTTCAAAAAATGCTGATGATAACATTTTGATATAGTATTGAATCTGTCATTTCCAAAGATGTGCTTCCTTAAATTTTATGCCAATAACGATCAGACATTTTGAAAGATATTTTGATAAAAACAAAATATTTGAGTTTGCTTTGGAACAGATTTATCTTTAAAATACTTGTACAAAGACCCTTCACGTCTTATGAGACATCTGTGGTTTATTCAATTAGTCTTCTCATTTTTCCTCACTCCAAGCATAAGATTTAGGTCAAGAAGATTAATTTTATACTTGATAGTGAAACCTCACTTTGGATAGTGTAAAGAAAGGCTCCCAAGAAGATTTTTTTTTTGTTAAGACAAAATAATTTTTGGATCAGAAATCATTGACCCTGAAAACTGTAGGACGAGAAGTGGTGTAACTGAGATGTAACTCCTTGTTACCATATACATCTGCTTATAGCCGAAAATGATGTTTTTGGAGAATATTTCAAAAGATATAATTCTTTTCCATTCCCTTCAATTCATGGACACTTTCATTGAGGGGGCACCTGTAATTTGGACAGAAAATGAAAGTATTATCGTTCAAGATCCATCATGTAGTATAGACTTTGATATATTCATCCTAGTTGAAGTCTGCCAATATAATGTGCAATTATATTCCTTTTCTTATGTTATTGTTTTAGTGCTTCGCATGCATGGCTTGCCTAATATGATGCCAGTTTTATGCTTCCATTTATACAGTATAAAATACATCTCCATGCACTATATAATTCTGATAGCATCAACTCATTACACTTGTGCCAATTTGAAATACACCATGAAAATAGATGATTCATGTGCAATTAAAATTCATAAAATTTGCTTTTTTTTTCTAAGAGAGTATGATGCATAATAGATTGCCAAAAAAATGAGGAGGGGAAAGAAAATATAAAGTATTAAAAACAATAGTATTCCCCTTATATTAGATTTTCTAAATGGTTAGAAATCTTTTTATCCTAGTTCAAAATGGCGATTTATGCATTCTAGATGAACAGTTTATTGATGATCGATCATCAGTGTTCTATTGAAAAACATAAATCATTTCATAATAGCAACAATTTTTTTATTATGAAGTATTTAAATGGTATATCTTCTGAAATTGTTAGTTTACTTTGATAATTTTGACAATCCTATGCAATCATAATGTCCATTCATTTCTTTTCTTTTTAAATAGTTTACAATTTCGATGGACAATTATTTCTTATATTGAATTGGCGGATGTTATTCCACCACAAAAGGTTCTCCCATTTCATATTATACCTTAATTAAAGTGATTGAATTTTCCTTCATTTTAATATCATTTCATTTCATTGGTGCTTTAAAAGAACTATAACCTCTATGCTTTGCAATCATGATTTCAATCTGACTTTTTAAATCTTGAAAGAGTTTACCAACGAAAAATCATTTGTCTGTTTGGTAGCTATTCAAAACTTATGCCTGTTTTTATATTTATAATCTTTTGTTTTTAATGAAATGCTGGGTTTAGGATGACAGAATTAGGAATGAGGAATCTCATTCAAATATTGTAGTTTATAAGAGATAAAATAATCTGCTAAAAAGAAGGAAAAAATGATAATGCAACTCGATTTAGTGGACCAAATTTGCTTTTACATCGCTGCTTATTGTTTTGTTTTCATTTAGCATCAAGATACACTCGATTACGTGAAGGAAATTGGTATCCAAAAATTTGCTATCAAGGCATCAGCTTTTATATCTCCTTTGTTTTAGATTAGAACTATTCTTCTTTTTTCTTTTTTTCTTTTTTTCTCTCAATTTTATCCCACCTTTAATAAGTTCAATTCAAGAGACTTTTCAAAAATATATTTTCTGAACAGACAACTTCTAGCCATATATTCATTCATCTTCCATTTTATGTATTTCATTCAAATCAGCTTCTCAACTTTACTTTTAAAAGATGTTTTTCATATTTTCAATCATGTGGAAAATATGTTCTGTATTTACCATAGTCTAATGTATATATATTATTCAATAAGTGATGATGTTCAATTGTTCATGATGATATACCAAGTGTCTTGTGTTAGGTTGTTAATTGTGAAACGTTACTAAGATCTAGCCTTATATGTGGATATCTCTTAATACTTCTTTCAGACGATCTTTCTCCTATTTAGAGAGCAATAATACTTTTGATTGTCACCAGTCTAGCCTATAAATCGTAGAGTTTGGTTGTTGAAGAATATTGAGAGAAAACAATTGAAAAAATAGTAATGTAACCTAATATTCCAATAATTCTTTGTCTTTCCTTAAAAATTTGTTGCGATGGCGATTGTAATTGGGCGTTGGCTTTTTTGAAAAGTTTAGAAATTAGTTGCTAATTGTAGAGATGATCTAGGGCAGATTAAATTTAAACTTTGGGGGGAGAAGAAGGAGGGGGGTGGGGGCTCTTTTTATGGTGCTCTGATATATGGTCCAGTAGCTTTTGCACCAGGTTTATTTCATCAAAGATAAAGGTTAAGTGTTGGGTTGCTGTTGGGTTTAGGTCAGGGCTGAGGTTAGCTTTAGGGTTTAAGTCAAGAATTCATTCAATATGTACAATTGACTGCAGTGCAATTGTCACCAGATCAATCATCGTGCAACCCAATTTATTACTATTTTATATAGGGAGGGAGGGGATTGGGCATTTGTATTAGGTATGCACTTACCTTTGCCTCATTTAGATCAATGTTTGCACTCTACACAAGACAGAGTACGCATTCATAGATCTAGATCTGTCAAAAAAATGAAAATAACAAATCAAAAACTAAAACTCACAGTGCATCAAATTAAATATTGACACCCATTCCACTTAATGGTGTTATTCTTCAATATTTGAAATTACATGTACCTTAAGACTTTCCGCCATTAAGCAACAATAATATTTGCTCTTTCTCTATTTCTTAAATGTTCTATATAAATATATATTTGTTTATTCCATAATTGTTGTACAAATTAGCCATTTTTAACAGTAAGGCGGTTAGAACAGCTCGGTAAGGCAATTATACGCGTAGATGATGAATGTGAGATTGATCAAATATTCAGCTACTGTTCATTTGTTTCTTGAAGAGAGTAAAATTATTTTTTCTTTTAAGGGTTTTTATGATGGCTCTATAGATGTTCATCATGATATTTCAACAAATATTATTTTCAGAGCTTTTGTAGGATAATTGCAAGTTATCGATGTGGGCATCTTTGAGTTGTAAATGTACATGCAAACAAATATATTACTGCTCTGCAAAATGCTGCTATATGCGCATAAATGTACTTATTTGAATATACATGTTTATACATGTATTAAAGCATCATCTTATTCACAAAGGAAAGGCTTACAGGGATTGATAACTCTCTTTGAAATGGGTGTCTTTTACGATGTGTACATGCATTTGTCACACTTTGCTTCAAAATTGTTTGCAACACACATTCTGTGTTTACACTGCTTTTTTTTTTGTTAATATAGGAAGAAGAAAAAATCCTTGCGATTATTTTACTGAAGTTTTATGAACAGCATATATGCTCAGCATTCACATAATCTCCAAGAATATTTTGAAATTTATTCAAAATTTGATATTAAGTGATTTTATATTATTATGTATCAAAACATTTTTTATAAGGATGAGTAAACAAAATACAGAATATAATAGTTTTAAACCTATTTTCTTTGAGAAACAAATTATTAATGGCTGAAAATCAGATACTTTGATTTGTAAAGATTGTATTTTCTAAGTAGATTTGTGTAATTTTGTGGTCAGACCATCATTAGTTTCTATTTTTTCCATCATAGATTTTGTAATGTCAATCATAAATCGAAATAACCGACTATCAGTCTTTATGTATTTGCTGGATGCAGCAAAACGAAACAAAGTTATATAATAAAATAAAGTATAATGAGTGTAAATCTATAATTGACTGGAGTATGTTATTTACTCTTCTTTTAACGATGTGTAAGGTACCAGGGGCAGTGAAAACTTGTCATGGCATTACATTATACATGCACAGTCAAACCTGCTTTAGTGACCACCTGTCTAGAAAGACCACATTTTTGTTTCCCTTGACAATGGTTTCTCATTGAAAAATGTACTGAAGGAACCTGTACAGAGAGACCACTTTTCTTGTCTCCCCTGGGTTGTCTTTATAGACAGGTTTCACTGTACGCGTATTTACAAGACCATATTATCAATCAAGAAACATCATTACACAGATTACCTGATGTTCGATAGCCCTACCCTCCCCCCTTCCCATTCCCCCACCAAATTTCTTGTATTCAACATATATACATAACACATCACAAAGCAAAGTTGCATACTCATAGCTGGCGAAATATACAAACAAACAGTCAATAATCATCATTTACATTCAATAATTCAAAATTCACATACAGTAAAAAATAAAAAAATAAAAATAAACTAGACATATAATACTTGTTTGGAACAAGTATAGGTGGGCTGGTCAAACTGAACTTTGAGACAAAATAGAGCAAAAATAAGCGAGATACTGCTAAAAAAAACAATGTCATGTAGATTAAAGATGTACAAAATTCACCTTCAATAGGCATAACACGCTACTTAAGACATTTCTGATATGTGCCCTTTAATCGTAATTTTCACTATGATGACGTCATCAAAATGAAAAATGGTGATGACTGAGCTTGTAGAAAATTGTCTAAGCTACATCATATCGAAATTTGGAAGAAAATCGATGAATATTTACAGAGATACAATCAATTTTACATAAATATGCTGACTTCATAATATGCAAAATCGTATTTTGAGATCCAAGGCCATTATGATGATGTCACGATACACTTAATGGCCAAATGAGACATGGAATCATATCTTCGACTCATACTCTATCTAAATATGAAAAAAATTGAAGGTCACGGTTCATTCCAAAGAGCTATAATGGATTTTGTATAGGCATGTTTTTGCCCATATATGCTATGTATTAAAAGAGCTCGCGCGCACGGGCATTTTTCTTGAATTGACGCTCATCTTGTTGTTAATGGACATAAAGTGATAAACATGGTATCAAATTCCTCGAAAAAATATGAGAAATATCATGAAAGAAAAAAAAATGGCGATTCTATGTTGTGTAATGGTGTAACGCGCGAAAACGCGCGCGCATGCTCGTGCGCGCGATTTTTTATAAAATGCTTAAAATGACCTGAAACGTATGCAAAAAAAATTTAAGACGATTTCGAGCATTTAAAATTTTTGCGCGCGTAATGACGCGCGGACGTACGCGCACGCGCGCGTTTTTTGACCTGAATTTGACCGGACTGATATTGACCTTGATCATGATAAATATGAATGAGATATTACTTTTGGTTATGAAGATATGATCATAAGTTGATTTTCAAAATTTTTCACAAAATGGCGCCTAGATGACGTCATCAGTCAAGGTCAAGGTCGAAAAATTTGCTGTGTGTTGTGAATATGCCTATACATATGTGTGTTAAATTTTAAGATATTTGATTGAGCCATTTTCAAATTATCTTGAACACAAAAAAGTGGGTCGAAATAAGAAAAATAAATAATAAATAAATAATAATAATAATAATAAAGGCAATTTTAACAACATTATAAGGTGGTCTGTATTAGATACAGCCCACCTAAAAAAGAGAAGAAGAATTGTGATAAGGTTGCTGCTCTCTAGTGCCTGGACCCTAAAACGCAATTTCAGAATTTTGGAGCGATGCTGGAACAGTACATGAGTATCTCTGGTCTCTTCCGATATGGTAGTGGCATTTCAGGTAAGGTAAGAATGAGATGCATGATCATGGTGACACAAACATGAGTGTGTGGGACTGTGTGTGGTCATGGAACGGACTTTGAATGCGGAGAGCCAGAAGGGTGTTGATGCATGTATGTACTTTGATGAAATTGTAAGATGAAATTGCAAGATGAAATTGTAGTGAAAAAACGCATCACCTCTCAGATAGAGCAAGGACGGTACATCTCAACTGGATAATTATACAGGACATACATGTACAGCACATGGGCTTGTCTCAAATAATTTAGTCATCGCGTATGGTCGGATGGTTGTGTTACACGACCATTCGTGAAACGAAACTTGACCTTTCTTAGATTTGCCGTAGGGTTTTCACAAAGTTTATGGTACTTTGGACGAGACCATTTGTAGATGTGAAGGGTTTTATTTCACAAACATTACCCTCGACATTTTGTGAATAAAGGGGCACTTTTTCACAAAAAGGTCAGGTAACACGACCACCAGACCCAACGCGATGACCTGATGAATCGAAGTAAGCCAGCACATGTAGCTTAATACTAGCTCAATACTGCCTTGCAATGTTTCAATCTTTAACATGCATTGGAATGCCTGACAGAAAAAACCTCTTTCAAAACCAATGATATTATTACTGTGTCCAAGTGCACATAATTGAATTGAGGCACCTACAATGTACATGTACTAGGAATATACCAAAATGTATTTGAATGTAGAAAGTGCTCTTTCTGAGATGTACTGAGCTACTCTTGCACTTCACAACATTTTGAAGTACAAAAGTTTCAAGTGAATGGACAGAATATGAGAAGAATGTATAGTTGGTTGGTTGTCATTTGAGACTTGGTGTGTACATTTTTGCAAGTATGAATGGTGGGATGTGTTTAGCTGTCAAAATCTCTGTACTCATGTGTGACATTGAGGTGGTTGAGCAGTTTTGTTGTTGTCGTTGTTGTTGTTGAGTTAAGATGGTAAGTGAAATATCTTCTTTCATTTTTAAAGTTGCCCCTTTAGTTGTAATACTCTTAAGATGTTCAACAATATTGTAAATTTTATGATATTGTATTGGTACTTTAAAATTGTATTTTGGATCTTTTTGATTTACTAAATTGCTAAAATTATATTTTCATTCAGAAATTTCATTTATATATTTTTGTTTAAATAAATTTTATTTTTTTAGAGGCTTTTTCAAGTTCTCCATAGCTAAACAGCTCTTTATTCCCATGTATATATTATATTAACATCAATAAATTGTGGCTTGTAAATACTCTGCTTTTAAACAAATATTTGTTTGAAACTATAATTTACCCATTACGGTAATCTTTGTATGAAATTCATGATTTTCCTTCCATTTTATTCTGTAGGTTCTCCCTCCCCATCACCCACCAAATCCATACCAAGCTATAACAACGATTCATCAGCAGAAGTAGTCTCGTCACCAGTCACAAATAATCATGAAGACGAACCAGTCAAGAAAAAGGTGAGATAATTCAAAATGTAGGCCATGAGAATGATGTGTAAGTGGAAAATAGTGGAATACTAAAGATGTGAGATTGAGCAAAAGTCTCTTTTAGAATTATAATTCCTTTCCCAGTCTTAAAGAGATAGACAAGTTTTGGAAACGCCCCCCTCTCAAAAAATGAAATGGAAGCTCTTATTACCAATCATGTGAAAGAATATGTTTTGACTAATACGTCCGCTGGGATGGGGTGGGGAGGACGTGTTTTTCGTGGGCTCCCGAACTTTCAGACGTAACTCGGGTTTTAGTGCACGATAAGCATTATAACTTACATCGAACTACGGATAACAACACTTGGAAGGCGATTTGGAGAAAATCTGGATTTTTTCGTCATCGATGGACCTAATTTTGAAGCAAATCATTCGTAAACTTTGCACTTTTTATAGGATTTAATTTTTTCAAATTTGTTTTTCTTCGCGTATTCTTGGATATTTGTTTTTAATATTTACGCGGAGAAGCACCTGTTAGACATACGCATAGCAACAGTATAGCGCATTGCGCGCACTTTTCATTAGTGTGACGTCATAATAAGAGACTCTGTGCATGGACTGTCTACTTATCTTTCACCACTGCTGAGCTGAGTGTGACGTCACAATAGAAGACTCTGCTGATTGTCTACTTATCTAAGCGTCCACGTCGCGGGGCTGGAAACTGGACATCGTCCTGAGCTAATCCTGCCACCACCATCATCCATCCATCTCATCTACTCTTACCAGCAAGTAAATACTACCTAATAATGGCTCCCACTGATTGTCGCCGGAAGCATGCATCCTCTTCAGGACGGAAGGTAACAGTGATGTCCATCAACACTGAGGGGTTTTCAACAGCGAAACAACAACTCATTGGAAAGCTCTGCAAAGAGAACGACTGTGTAGCATTATGTCTACAAGAGACCCACAGAGGCCACCAACACATTCGACCGAGGATTCCTGGAATGAAGTTGGCTATAGAGAGGCCACATGAGAAATATGGAAGTGCTATCTTTGTTAGGAAAGATGTGATCATCGATCAGACCTCACTGACTGAAGAGGATAACATAGAAGTCCTTGCTGTCAACATGGGGAAACTATCAGTCACTTCTGTTTATAAACCACCGGGCTCTACATTTGCCTTTACTGAACCTCAATCTTTCGACTATGACCTTGTTAATGTTATTATTGGAGATTTTAACAGCCATAGCACCTCGTGGGGATACGAAGAAACAAATGAGGATGGTGACCTTGCTGAGGCCTGGGCAGAGGCACATCATCTTGACCTAATCCATGATGCTAAGCTCCCCCATTCCTTCAATAGCTGTCGATGGAAGAAAGGTTATAATCCAGACCTATCCTTTACAAGTGAACGAATATCATGCCAAACCAAGAAGAGAGTCCTAGAGCCAATACCACATTCACAACACAGACCAATAATCGTTGACATTACTGCTGCTGTGGTACCTCAGAGAGTTCCCCTACGGCGCCGTTTCAATTTTCGTAAAGCTGACTGGGAGAAGTTCGCCATCGATCTAGATGAAGCTTTATCTGATCTTGACCCAGTCCCGGCAAACTACGACCAATTCGTCCGGACTGTACAGGAGATATCCAGGAAGCACATTCCACGTGGATGTAGGGAAAACTACATACCTGGATTATCAGCTGAAAGTGCCTTGATGTACAAGGAGTACATAAAACTCTACGAGGAAGACCCCTTTTCAGAGGAAACCTTGAGTGCAGGTGAGCTCCTCATGGCAGCAATATCAGAGGAACGGAGGAAGTCTTGGCAAGATCTCATTGAGGGTGTTGATATGACGCACAACAGTAAGAGAGCTTGGTCTACCATTAAGAAAATCAGTAACGATCCCAAGAAGTCTACACCCCATTCTAATGTTACTGCAGATCAGGTTGCCCACCAACTTCTCCTGAATGGCAAATCGGCACACAAGAAACGCCTCAAAAGGAATCCTTGGCCACAGGTTGACACAGAATCTACCTGGTACTTTAACAACTTGGAACTCCAGACGGCTATCGACTCCCTTAAGAATGGCAAGGCAGCTGGTCTTGATGACATACGTACAGAACAGATCAAACATTTTGGGCACAATACACGGGAGTGGCTGCTCTCTCTGTTCGACAACTGCGTAACCCTCTCCCAGCTTCCTAAAATCTGGCGGAAAGCCCGTGTGATTGCTATCCTCAAGCCAGGGAAAGACCCTAACGAAGCAAAGAGCTACAGACCAATCTCCCTGTTGTGCCACCTCTTCAAGCTCTTTGAGCGCCTCATCCTGAACAGACTGGGGCCAGTCACAGAACAACACCTGATACCAGAGCAAGCAGGTTTCCGGCCTGGAAGATCGTGCACTGGCCAAGTGCTAAATCTAACCCAGCACATCGAGGATGGTTTCGAGAAGAATGAACCGACTGGAGTTGTGTTCGTCGACTTGACAGCTGCCTACGACACTGTTAACCACCGTATACTTCTCGACAAGCTCTATACCATGACAAAGGACTCCCATCTTACTAAGCTTATCCAAATGCTCCTGGAAAATAGACGCTTTTATGTTGAGCTCAACGGGAAGCGCAGCAGATGGAGGAAACAAAAGAATGGTCTACCTCAGGGCAGCGTACTTGCTCCTGTCCTATTTAATGTTTACACCAACGACCAGCCAGTGTACCCAGGGACAAGAAGCTTCATCTATGCTGATGACCTTGGCATAGCAGCCCAGAATTCCCACATAGACAAGATAGAAGCCACTCTTTCATCAGCCCTAGACAACCTGACAATCTACTACAACAACAACCATCTGAAGGCTAACCCTGCCAAGACCCAGGTTAGCTTGTTCCATCTCCGCAACTACAATGCTGGGAGGAAGCTGTCCCTGAAATGGAACGATGTCTCATTGAAACACTGCGATCACCCTGTCTACCTTGGAATCACTCTTGACCGAACCCTTTCATACAAACAGCATGTTCAAAAGGTGAAGGGTAAAGTTGGGACAAGGAACAACCTCCTACGGAAACTGGCAAACTCATCTTGGGGTGCCAATTCCTCCACGCTGAGGTCAACTGCTCTTGCGTTGTGTTACTCTGCAGCAGAATATGCCTGCCCTGTATGGGGAAGATCATCCCATACAAAGAAAGTTGATGCAGCACTCAACGACAGCTGCAGATGCATCACTGGCTGCCTCAAGCCCACGAATGTGGACAGCTTGCACTCCCTGGCCGGCATTGCTCCATCCGATGTCCGCAGAACAGTTGCAAGTAGGACTGAACGCAGCAGACAAGTTGAGGACACCCGCCATCCCCTTTACTCGCATCAACCGGCCCCTACCCGCCTGAAGTCAAGGAAAAGCTTCCTTCATACAGTCCAGCCACTGTCACAACCTCCTCATTCAACCAGAGTGATCTTGTGGGAAGAGAAACGTCGTGAAAACCACCACCATGAAAAGCTACCAATCCCGACCAAGGAACAGCTGCCCCCTGGCCATAGATGTGAGTGGAAGACGTGGAAGTCCCTCAATAGGCTTCGCACAGGGGTGGGGCGATGTAAATACAACATGAATAAATGGGGATATACTGACGACACAGACACCAACTGCGAGTGTGGAACATCCGTCCAATCCATGTCACACCTATTAAGATGTCCTCTCCTCATTGACCAATGCTGCCTGGAAGACCTGGTGGCAGCAAATGAGAAGGCTCTTCAGTGTGCCAAGGCCTGGCAGAGCATTTGAGGACACGAAAGAAGAATACAAAGTGTACATATCCTTTTCTTGAACATGATATTATTTATTTTTGGTGCTTGATAAATCTTTATAGATATTTATCACAACTATGAAATTTTAGATGGTTACCATTTCGTGTTTTTTTTTCTTTTCTTTTTACTTTCTTCTTTCTTTCTTTTTCTTCATTTTCATTTTTAAAAATTCAGTTATGAGTTATGAGTTTTTGATCGATCGGGTGGGTGGTACATGCACAACATTACTTATTATAGGCTTTGTATAAGCTTGGCTTGTTAGAACTCTTGTGAGTAATGTGCCGCGGGATTCCATATCCTTAAACTGCTGGCGAACAGAGCAACAAGACCAAGCTCTGTAATTATTAGGATCTCTGTCCAGTAGTGCCGTGTTTGTGCCATCGAACTGGATCGACCAAATCAATTGATTCATAATATATATATGCAATATTTTTCCCGTAACATGAGAGTAATTTTAATAGTTTCATACTATTAATTAAATGTAATGTTAACTGTTATTGTATAATTGTTTTAAATGGGGGCACGCTACAAGAGTCCTATCTCGCACCCCGGGGCAACGTGTCTGACACGGCCGGTTGTAGCAACTACTCCGAAGATCAAGATTACATTAATCTTGATCTAAGGAGACACGAACGAACGACTAATACGTGATTATACTAATTTGCCGGGAAACCGCCTACTAATTGATATTTTTGGTAAATTATCATATCTATCCGGCCTGGATAGATATCATGTAGTCCCATATACATCTTTCTGTGTACAGTGCTTGTAACTTTACCAAGACTGGGCCAAATTTCTTATCATTTTGATGATTCCAGAACCTTGCAGTACACACCAATACTTATATGCTAGATGATCAACCTTACCTGATCGATTCCACAACATTTCTTTCACTATGCAATCGCATGACCAGAACTTGTCTATACCTTTAAACAATACACATTAGGAGACTTTGAACTTATATTGATGCTGTGCAGAAGAAACTTGAAAGGAAGACAATAATAGGAAAAGCAGAAGATTATGAATAAGATGCACGTGTGAGTGAATCACTGTGGTTGCAGGTCATACCCCGGGTCACGCAGTAGGCAACGGTAGTCCGACTGAAAAGGAAGTGGTTTTTATAAGCTGATGAGGGTCGGATCATGTGATACCTTGTAAGACCTTCGTTCAAGAGGGCCAAGAAGGGAGAAAGACACACAGAGAGAGAGAGAGAGATGGAAAAGGTGTTTGTCTTCTATTATAATGTAGTGATGAAGGCAATGATTTACTACTTTAGCATTCTCAAATGTAAATGTAGGCTCCATAAACGTACACATGTATGTGTACTTGTAATATTCCCTGTAAATGATAACAAATTAAAAAATATATTTTCTGTTTTAAAAGGATGTATGTATGCAGGTATTAAGATTGTTTGTTTAAGTTGCTGCTTTGTATTGACCTGAAAAGTCAGTTCTTATCAAAATTTATCTCAAGTGCCATGTTTTAGCAAATTTGCTATAGAAATATGTATTTAAAACAAGAAAAGTAGTAGTAAAATTTAAAAATAAATTTTACATTAATCTAAGAAGTTTCACAACTTATCCGCTGTTTTGATGGCATTCCTTTTGTGTGAAATCTATAAAGTTTACCAATATACTGACATTTTATTATTACGCAATTTCATGCAAATATGTGTATTGAACTCGAAAAAAGTTTTTAAATTCTGCGTATTAAGTCTAAGCAAATATTTTCATGTTGACTTATACATGTTTACTTTTTTTTCCTTCTTTCATTTTTTTTTTACAGAGGCATCCTCCTGACAGGGCCTACTTCATCGCTAAAGAAATCTTGACAACAGAAAGAACATATCTCAAAGACTTGGAAGTAGTTGTAGTCGTAAGTATCAATCAACTTTGTCTGACAGGCTACTGTGAACGTTACGTTACCATTTGTATTAAAGGTATATTATCTTTGAACTTGCCTTACCCTATTGTTAGCGAAACTGAAGAATTGTATCCTAAATTGTTCGCAGTGATGTTCATTCTGGCAGTGTAAATTCTTATGTACACTTGCTTTGTTTGTTGAATACCTCCGAATTTTGTGAGTCTTGAAAGAAATTTCTGTTACTTTTTGCAATCATTCAATTGCTACAGGGTATACAATAGCTGTTTGGAAACAATGACCTTATAAGTGAGCTCACTAAGGGCTGGCTTAGCTGGAGTTGAAACAAAGAATTTAATAACAGGGTTGTTGGCTTATGAGACTTTTGACTCTGTTTTGATTGTAACAAACCAAAATAAAGAAGAAAATTTCAGTATCAGCAAATGAAATCCTCCTTGGTGCATCAAGAGGTGGCTCTAGTTAGTAAGTGTTGATAACTACTGCATTTAGCCTGACTGCATCTTACAAGTGAGGCGCGATGGCTCAGTGGTAGAGCAGTAGTCTCCTAACCGGAAGGTCCAAGGTTCGAAACCAATTTGACGCGCTAGCGCCCTTTGGTAGGGCATTAATCCTCTTTACCAAGTCCCTCGGAGAGGACTTAAAGCCGTCAGTCTCCTGGTTGATTACTTAAAAGCATACACATACTTTCTTAAGTAACAGTCAGGTAAAACAAACAAACCAACCAACCTGCTTTTTTCTTACAGTGGTTCCGGAAAGCGACGACCAATGAGGCGAATCTTCCAGAGACACTGGACATCCTCTTCAGCCACCTAGATCCTATATATGAATTCCATTGTAAATTCCTCAAAGAAGTTGAACAGCGCCTTTCATCATGGTAAGATTGCCAATGTGTAGTCCCAAGTATTGAATTCTGTGTTGGTTGTAAAAATGTTTACCAATGTGTAGTCCCAAGTATTGAATTATGTGTTGGTTCTAAAATGTTTACCATTGTGTAGTCCCAAGTGTTGAATTCTGTGTTTTATTAAAAATGTTAACACCATTATTTAGATTTAGATTTCAGACCATGTGCAGTCCTGAGAGTTTATCACATTGTTCAGTAAAGGGTATTTTCAAGATCTTCTAAAATTCCAGAACTAGTTTCAGCTATTTGGAAATTGTTGCAAATTTGGTTTGCAGTACCAGTCAGTGTTGGGTAGATCATTTCAACCATTGCTCTTTTGAGTGCTCGTAAAAGTACCCGTTTCATTTCAGTATCATCTTAAAGCCCCTCTATAAAGTGTTGGGAGCCCCAACAAATTTATGGCTTAATTTCACTTAAACTGTGTCAAAATGTGAAAGAGGATGTCATTAAAGACATGTTTCTGCAAGGATTTTCAAAGCAAATGCGTTTGAAGTTGAATATTAATGAAAGTATACAACATTTAGCTTTTCTGTATACAACAGAAAACCCAAATTATGTATTCTGTTATCAATATGTGTCTTCATACACATTTTTTTTTTGGCGGGGATCTTTGCAGTAGTGTGTCTGAAATGATATCCTCTTTCACATTATGAAACAATTTAAATGAAATTTTGCCATCAAATTTATGGCACAATTTAGGGCTCCCAATTCTTGAGAATTCTTGAGGCTTTAAAATTAGTTATCTATTTCTTTACTCAATGTATTTCACCCCATTTGTCCACCGCAGGGAAGGCAGACCCAATGCCCAGGGCAAAGGAATGTTCCAGAGAGTAGGTGATATCCTGCTCAAGAATGCTCAGCATTTGAAGGTAAATTCACCAGACAATTCTAATTTAAAAAGTTTCTAAGATTCTAATTTCATTATTGATATCAATTCTGATTTTAAAGCGGGACTGCACTACTTGTAGCTACTTACGCCTCTATATAGCAAAGAATGCCTAAGCGGTGCCTGTTGGTTCCCCATGATCCCCTCTTTCTTATGTTTATCCAGAGCTGATTTGATGAGATAACCACCTGTCAGTGACCACACGGGGAGGTCTAATCCCTCCTGGCCAAACTAGTGCAGATAGGCTTTAACTAGAATTATATTTGCAATGTGAAAACCTTTTTTGTAGCATACATTGCATAAACAGTAAGGATGTCTCTGTATCATGCAATGCAAAAGGCTGATGTCACCAAAAAAAAACAGCCTTTACTACAGTTACTTTTATGCCATGTTAAACAGAAAATACACTATCAACGATAGGACAACCTCTCAAAAAGCTGAAAAATGAGAACTCCCACTTTTAAGCCTACGTTCATGTGAAGACTTATCAAACAAAAAAGTCACATGTACACGTTGACTAAGTCATACAGATTTGTTTCATTCGAATTGATCAACCTATTTGATATATTTTAAACTGTTAGATTAAAGGTACAGTAGTACAAAGTTTTGGTATGGGGTCATGAATTCAGTTCAAATGAACATATTGGAAGCATATGCGATTTTACAATATTCAATGATCGTTGTCTCGTTGAAATTGAGTCTAGAATGATGAAATTCTAAATAATAAACTCTTTGGCCCGAATTCACAAAGGAGGTTTGTAGACAAACCGAGGTTTATGTACGTAATATGACGTGTTTTGACGCGTTTTTTACAAACCTGGTTTGTAAATAACAAAAGGAGGTTTGTCGAAACAAAAGGAGGTTTTATAAATGTAATGTTTCCTGGGAGAAATTTCAATTATTTAAACATATTTGTGGCTTACACCCAGTAAATAAGATTGATTGATCGATCTGTATTGAAAAACAAGTCAGAAAAAATCTTGGAACCAGCAGGATTTGAACCTGCCATCTACTGCTTGCCGGGCAGCGACTCTACCACCAGGCCATCACTGGTAATGAGTCAGAATAAATCAGGAGAGCTTGGGTATTTGTTTCTAGTTCATCGTGACTGTGCCATGGACCAGTGATGGCCTGGTGGTAGAGTCGCTGCCCGGCAAGCAGTAGATGGCAGGTTCAAATCCTGCTGGTTCCAAGATTTTTTCTGACTTGTTTTTCAATACAGATCGATCAATTGATCTTATTTACTGGGTGTAAGCCACAAATATGTTTAAATAAAAGGAGGTTTGTCGACAAACCAAGGTTTGTCTACAAACCTCCTTTGTGAATTTGGGCCTTTATGTTTATAGCTCCCTCTCAAGACTGATATTACTTTAGCTTTAAAACAATGTTTCTTGACTACAATCGACCAATTCGCTATTTCTGTTTTTAAATTATATATCAGAACTGCATATTCTGATATTTTCATGATCGCAGCTACAATGGAATGGCCTTAGACAATATTCTAAATATTTGAAATTTACAAGGAGCACCTGTAAATTTTGATTATTCAATTTTTGGAAAGCAGAAGTGTTTAGGGACTAAATTTTCTAGTGCTTATAATACATCCACAGGGGCATCCAAATATTTCAAAATTTTATTAGAGAAAAGAATTCCTATTCATCCAATTTTCAAAATCTCCCCAAACTTTGCATTACCTTTAAGTTTGTTCCATATTGTTCTATATGTTTATCATGCCTTATTTTTGTTTTGTGTGCAGCTCTACACGGGTTACATCGGCAAGCTGGAGGAGGTACTGACAGACCTGGAGGCCACGCTGAGGAAAAACAAGAAGTTTGAGTCTTTCTATCGGGACTTTGAAATCCAGAAGGTCTGCTATCTGCCCTTCAACACATTCCTTCTCAAACCTGTCCAGAGGCTGCTACACTACAAACTGGTGCTAGAAAGTAAGCTACAACAACAACAAACCAAATCAAATCTTCATATGGAATCTTCAAATATGACTATTTATAATAATAATGGATCTTTAATTCTAATCTTTAATTAGTCTATAATTAATTTGATTTTAAATTTCTCTTTCTTTCTTCAGGACTTGTAAAGCACTATCAACCGTCTCACCCTGACTACAAAGACTGCAAGGGTAAGTCCTCTATGAAGTTTCTTAATTTGGACCCTGTTTCATAAAACTAATATCAAGAACAAGTCACAATAACTGTTATAGGCTACTGAAATCGTGGCATTGATTTGATTGGCTAAGAGCTAATTTGTCACAACATTTTATCATTTGTTATTGATGGCAAGTTTTTATGAAACAGGGTCCTGTTTCATGCTTGGATTCTGTGCATCACATAGACTATTCATGAGTCACCATATCTGCATTTTGAGAGTACTTTTAAACATGCAATTCCTATTTAGAGAAGTAATGCTTGAAGCTGATATTTGAATATAGTTCATACATTATAGAACCCAATATGTTATGAGCAAAATGATTTTGTGAATAGTCTAATTTAGGATTTAAGCTTTTGAAGTCCAGCAGACTTGAACTTTGAAGATGTTTCTTTTGAGTTCTAGAGTTTTCCTACTACATTCAAAGACAACACTGTTATGATTTCCAGAGTTTTTTTTAATTCATCCAAACATTTTGCCTGTATATATTATGAGCTTTGTGTGAAGTATTTAGTGTTTAAACTTCTAAATTTCAATTGGAACTACCAGCTGGAACAGTATAGATCAGTGACCACCATTCCAAAAAGATGTTATGACTATGAAAAGTTTCTTTCTAAATGGTAATAATGATTGTCTCTTTGATTTAATGGATTCTCAGCTGCCCTGGGTGATGTGGGAGACTTGACTGCTGACATTGAGGAAAGTGTAAAGAGGATTGAAAACTTCCAGAAGCTAACTGAATTACAGAGAGATCTGGTCGGCATGGATACACTCATACAACCAAACAGGGTAAGGAGGAGTAGGAGGATTGAGATGATGGTGGTGGTGGTGATGATGCTGATGATGATGGCGATGGCGATGGCGATGGCGATGGCGATGGCGATGGCGATGGCGATGGCGATGGCGATGGCGATGGCGATGGCGATGGCGATGGCGATGGCGATGGCGATGGTGATGGTGATGGTGATGGTGATGGTGATGGTGATGGTGATGGTGATGGTGGTGATGGTGATGGTGGTGATGATGATGATGATGATGGTGATGGTGATGGTGATGGTGGTGGTGATGGTGATGGTGATGGTGATGGTGATGGTGATAATGGTGATGGTGATGGTGATGGTGATGGTGATGGTGATGGTGATGGTGGTGATGGTGGTGATGGTGGTGATGGTGATGGTGGTGATGGTGATGATGATGGTAATGATGATTATGATCATGATGATGGTGGTGATGTTTGTGGTGATGATGATAATGATGCTGATGCTTGTGTTGATGATGGAATAAAATATGATATTAGTGCACATCGATTTCTGCCTTTTCTGGTAAGATTTTCTGAATTTTCCTCATAACTATGTGTTCATTATTGTGATGGTTCTGATTATTGGATAGTATATCAAAGATGATGGATTACTTATCAATCTTCAGATAAAACAATTATTATGATAATATCAAAAACACATGAAATACATGTCACTCTGTTCAACATAATTCTCCAGTATAATAATTTTTTTTTTAAATAAACCATCGAATCTCTCTTGATCTCAACAGCATTTTATCCGAGAGGGTTGCCTTCACAAGCTGTCACGTAAGGGTTACCAGCAGCGCATGTTTTTCCTCTTCTCTGACGTCTTAGTCTACACCAGTAAAGGGGTCACGCCCACCAACCAGTTCAAAGTTCACGGCCAAATCCCTCTCAAAGGGGTCGTGGTAAGTTACTCACATCCCAGACATACACTGTACATGTACAGTGAAACCTGTTTATAAAGACCGCTCAAGGGAAACATGAAAAGTGGTCTTTATGTACAGGTTCTTTTATTACAAGTTTCAATGATGACTTTATTTAAGGGAAACAAAAAATGTGGTTTTTCTAGACAGGTGGTCATTAAAGCAGTTGTCACTGGATATAAAGACTGCTCAAGGGAAACATAAAAGCGGTCTCTATGTACAGGTTGCTTTGGTACAGTTTCAATGAGAAACTGTTTTCAAGGGTGATGAAAAATGTGGTCTTTATATACAGGTGGTCACTAAAGCAGGTTTCACTGTATATAAAGACTGCTCAAGGGAAACATGAATAGTGGTCTTTATGTACAGGTTCCTTTAGTACAAGTTTCAATGATAAACCATATTCAAGGGAAACTAAAAATGTGGTCTTTATAGACAGTAAGTCTTTGTATACAGGTGGTTGCTAAAGCAGGTTTGGGGGTACAATGCAACTATTGCATGTGATGTAGATGTAACAAGCTCCACCCATATTCCAAGATTACATTTGTAGATCAATCTTTTTTATTTCAAGTACCCAAAGTTATGCTTAATGTTCATATTTCTGGGCCCTGTCCCATAAAACTTACAATTTATGGTAACCATGCCATTAATGCTAACTACCATGGCAACATCACTCAACAGCCAATCAAACATAGGAGTTAATATCAATGGTTATTTTTATGTAACAGGCCCCAGATGATTCGTTATCTAGATGACATACATGTATGACTGCGAACATAAAGATGACATCTGAACTTTCAAACTTCACATTTGTGATTCTTTTATCCTTTGTTATAATGCTGCACGGGAAAAAATTAGTACCGGTAGTAGAAGGTGCATTTACTAAAATGAATAAGGGTGTGAATATATTTTTTTAATTATGATGACATCCGAATGTTAAAACGAAGCATGTGTGATTCTTTAATCCTTTGTTATAAAAAAATGAGTTTAGAAAGTGCATTTGATGTAACTTGAATAAGGGTGTGAACATATTTGTTTGATCATGATTAATTCTTTTTGTAAATTGATCTGTAGACTTTTACCAGTGAATAATAATTTCTGAATGAATAATAGATGCTTAATTTAATTTTTCCTTTTTTTTGTGTGTATTGCAATGTTTCAGCTCGAAGACAGTGAGCTGGATCGCTCGGTTGCCAACTGCTTCACGCTGTACGGGGGCAACAAGACGGTCGTCATAGCAGCCAGTACACCCGAGGAGAAGATAAGATGGATGGAGGTAAGACAAAGAATAAAATATATACGGTCAACAACTAAATTATTCATACCCCTTTTAAATATCGGGGGGTCAGTGACACAAAGTTGTAACTCTATTTTGGCCATTTTGAGAAAAAGTGGTTCATGTGTCACTGATCACTTGGGCCTTAGGGAGTTTAAGTCTCTGTTTCACTAGCCATTAACTTCAATGTGGTGTTGGGTGGAGTTAAGTCTTTGTGTTTCCTGGAAAGCTCACATTTTTCTGAACATTTTGATATAATATACTCATTTTGGTAAAATATGGAGTTACGTCTTTGTGTCACTGACCCCTCAATAGTTACAAGGGATATGAATAATTTAGTTGTTGACTGAACCCTGGATAGGGTCTTTGTTGAATACTTCAAGATGTAGATGTAAGCTTTAATTTGTCACATTCTCAATAAACGTAAATCAGGACAAATCAATTTTCAGATACTTAAAAAATTACAAAACTTGGTAAGAGTATTTATAATTTAGTTAACTGTAGATACTTTTAAGAATATTTGAAAATTCAATTTGCTCTGCTTTAAAGAGGAGTACCAAATAAGGGAGATATGAGTTGTTCAAGCGGTATGTTCCCTTGGTCAGCTCTCTGTCTTTGCCTAAACTGACTCAGATGGACCCCGGTTCGAGACTGAGAACTATACGATCAGGGGGGTGCTTCACAAAGATCCTAAGTAGAACTTACACTAAGTTCGACTTAAACATTATGGAGAGCCGTTTGTAACCTTAAAATAATATATATTCATAAGCATATTAGACTTTTCATTAATTCCACATCAAGAACATGAAATCTCCTTGATAATCGAAAATAGGAATGATTTGAATCGATAGTTTATGCCATTTAAGATAACTTTTACAAAATATTTTCAAAGATGCTAACGGCTTTCCATAATTTTTAAGTCCAACTTAAAGATAAGTTCAACTTAGGATCTTTGTGAAACACCCCCCAGAATGTCTTTGTGCTGTAATCCAGGACCCCGTCTTATAAAGAATCGATATCAATCTCAACTCTGTCCATAAGAGAAAGGAGACTGTAAACTTGCGATTGATTGGAGGACTTACAATAGATTAGGATCAATTTCAAAATATCTCCTTCAGATGAAATTTAATCTGTTTTTCTCCAAAAAAAATTCACCTCTCTTTTTATTATTCTCCTTCCATTTACAGGATATTCAGCTGGCTATGAGTATGTGCCAAGATGACGAAGTAACAGATACATTAAGTGAGTATAGCTTACTGCATTTACCATTGTTTTTTGCGTTTTAGGGTTTTATTGTCACAAATTTTGCAAAACTGTCTCAAATATAACGGGAAAAACATGGAAATGAGCCAATAATGCATGTGTGAACATGTATTATTTATCGCCTGTGTTAATTATCACGAAAAATCAACAACTTGCAAAAATACTTTTGTGCCTGTCATCTGCAAAAATAAAAGCTTCTACAATACTTCTACAAATTTTAAATTACTGTTTTATATTACCTGTAGCAGTTCTGAGCCTCACGATGGTTTAAGTAATGCTGTTCAATATATTCTATGTCAGGCAAGCCTTTGGCAAGCTTTCAGTTGACTTTCATTAAACTGCACCAATCACCTAAAAAATGTATTCGTGTATAGGTGAAATGTTTAAAATCAACCTAATTTTTGTTAAATACTTGTACATGGCATTCTATTGGTTATTGGTTGAGAAGTAAATAAAAGTTAATATAAAACCCGGCACACAGAACCCAAGTCAGACTTTAATTCCAATCACGCCCTTTTCTATGCGAGCACATACAGATGCATGGACCAGTCGAGTCAACAATACTTTTAGCAAGGCATGAATCTACCTTTGCCATTCCATACTCAGGAGAGAAATGGGGCCTTGGTAGGATGACGCAAGCATTTGTGTTAGTAATTGCTGTATGCCAGGTGCACATAATGCGTGAATGAATCCAATGACCAGGGTAATAATATCTGTAAAGCGCTTTGAGACGTTATTTTGTATTAAGCGCTATATAAATCCAGATAATTATTATTATTATTATTATATAGTTTAGTGGCATGGTAACACCGAACATACTGAGAAAAACATTTTATGGTGATTGCTAGTCCCTTCAGAGAAGAAATATATAATATATTTGGTCCACACATAAACTGGTCAATCTCTGAACTTGTTCCTGTCGTAGGTTCACCGGACCAAGACTCAGCATATGATGATGCAGAAGATGAGGTATCATCCCCGTCCAAGTCCATTGATCGTCAGTCACACCATCGGGCTAACACAACGGTCCATGTATGCTGGCATCGTAATACCAGCGTTAGTATGGCAGACCATGTACAGGCAGTCGAGGTGAGACAGTTTCTTTTCCTTTTCTTTTTAAAGGCATTGTTTAACAATGCCAAATCTGAGATGCACGGCCTTACGTGTTATCAGCATCTGTGATATGGTGTAATGTTGAAGCCCTGAAAAAATTGCGCTTCAAAATGATCATGAAATGCCTCAAAGTTTTTAAAATCTTTGAGTGACCGGTATTACCATACTCATTTTCCCCAATAGACTGTAGTGTTTTAAAAAAACTTGGGAAAACGGTTTTTGAAGTTTCGAATTCCAATCATAAATATCTTGATAAACAGGCGGGTGATCGGCTTGTAAACGTCATAGGATTCCTAACTGACCTAAAGGTTTATAATTATGATTGCAGCATGAGCTAAATCCAGGATTTTGTTTCAGAATCTGAGACTAAGTAACCGGATCCCTTTAAGAGAGATATTTTCAAATTGAGAATAGCTTATCAAAAATTGTGAGGTTTGATTGGACAGTCAACCTCTTGAATACTATGCTTAGACGTAGAAGGATGGTTGGTTGGTTTTACCCGACTGCTATGAAAGCAACCGGGGGACCGACGGCTTTAGGTCCCCTCCAAGGAACTTCACTTGGTAATGAGGATTGATGCCTTCTTGAAGGGAACTAGCCTATCAAATTGGTTTTGAACCCAGGACTCTCGGTTACAAGACCACTGCTCTACCACTGAGCCATTGCGACTCACTGTATATAGAAAATCTTTGTTGTATTCAAATGATATTGTATGTAACGAAAGAAGAGGGAAGAAAAACAAAATCACTTTAAATAAGAAACAGTGTCAACTATGCAAGAAAACAAACACTATATAAAATCCTGCTTTTAAATAACAAACATTTTTTTCCTGATTCATGCCAGTTTTATGATTCATTCCCTCTGTGTACTGACAAACGATTTAGCTTGTTAGATCTAATAATTATCTTCAATTTTTTTTCTTTTAATATCTCTATAGAATCAGCTGAGTGGGTTTTTGCTGCGTAAATTCAAGAACAGCAACGGATGGCAGAAGCTTTGGGTGGTCTTCACAAACTTCTGTCTCTTCTTCTACAAGAGCCATCAGGTAAGTCTATGGATTTTTTATATTCATTTTTTTATTTTTTATTGCAAACAAAACTTGAGGTTGGATTTCAAATAGAAAAATAGAAATTAAAATACAAACATTCAATTTAACGTAATTATTCATATTTTCTTGTCCTCATTTAGGGTGACTTCCCATTGGCTAGCCTTCCCGTCCTGGTTTATTATTTGTGTTCATCAAAAGTGATCTGTCAGTTTATGACAAGTTCAGTGGCCCAATCAGAATTCTACATCAATTGTATCTCCAAGTACCTCGGTCTTGAGCCATCCGTTTCAGCATTTTGTATCCTGTTCAGTGTTGCTCCACATTCTGCGATTACATCATCTAGAAAGCCTTTACGAGGTCTCCCCCTCATCTTCTTTCCATGAGTACGACCTTCTATGACTCTGATCATCAAGCCCTCATCTTGCAGCATTTATGTGTCCAAGCCATTTCTTCTGTCTTTGTCTGATCATTTGAATCAGCACCCACTTTTCTTGAGCACCTCTTCATTCGAAACTCTGTCCCTCCAAGATAGACCTAGTAATTTACGCCAGCACCAAGTTTCGACCACCTCCAATCGCTGAATGTATTTGTGTTATTTCTTCTATCCATAAGTGTACCATCATCATTAATTCTTTTCTTGTCCTTGTTAGGATGACTACCCGTTGGCGAGCCTTCCCCTCCTGGGCTACTCCGTCATGATCCCAGTGGAAGAGGATGATATCCGTAAAGACTATGTCTTCAAGCTTCAGTTCAAGACACACGTCTACTTCTTCAGGGCAGAGAGCGAGTACACATTTAGCAGGTAAGCAGTCTGAAGTTGTTTATATTAATATTAACAACAAAAAACTACCTACTTGTTAATAAACTACAGGTCCTAAAATGGAAATAACAGCATGAGGAATGGACATTTCTGTATTGGAAGTGTGTCGTGCGTGGTTGTAAGTTTTGTTTTAGTGAATTCCTTCCTTTTTGCTTAAAATTCCTTTTATTTTGCCATCATGGTTCCTTTTTTGGGTTGCACAAGGTTGGCAGCTCTTGCTTTAGAAAGTAGAAAGATTACCAGTTTTGTATGCATGCACACTAAACACCGGGCTTACACCCGGCTCTTTGTGAGAAGTGTAGCATATTAACGTGCGTAGGGTGGGAATCTCCTAACCGCTGGGCATCCAGTTAACGTTCTCATCCAAGGAACGGAGTATTTTCCCCTGAGCCCTAGCCTGCATCGAGATCAGAGGGGAGGGGCGGCGACAATTGTTTTTGCACATTTGTCTGCTCTGCGCGGGATTCAAACCCATGCACATGACGAAAGTCATGAGAGCCAGACGACTGTGCCACACCCCCTCCTAGTCACCAATCATTGTTATCATTACTCAATAATGTAACATCCATAACGTTCATCATTCAATTGACCTTTGACCATTAACCTTTGTTCTCGTAAAGAATATTCTGATTATTCCTTTTTTTGTTGCTTAACCTTTCTACTTACAGGTGGATGGAAGTCCTAAAGAGTGCCACATACTGCAGTAAGATGGACAATGATGTCATGTAACGCGTTGCCACTGAAACAACGCGCAAACTGCCTGAGAGGACATCCCCAAAGACATCATCTCCTTAAACACCATCCTACATGTATTTCTTCCCGTGACCTGGGAAACTTGCAAGGAGTAAAGAGAGAAAGCAAAACAAAATACGCACTCTGCTTTCGACTCCTCTGCATCAAATGCCCATGGAAATATCTTAGTTATAAAAAAAAAAATGGTCCATCCGTAGAAGAAAACATTGCCAAAGTTGTTGCTGACTCGTTTCTTTCCTACGTAAGCACTGTCGTAAACGAATTTCCATGTGTGCTTTTGTAAGAGACAGCTGATATTTCCTTTCTAGAAGTGTATAGAGACAAACTAACAAAGTAATTTGGGTGGTTTGTGAAAGAAAGCGATGATGATCAAATCTTTTTCTTTGATGTTTTTTTTGCGGTTGAGAAACTAGATTTATTATGCAAAATACACCAAGCAACTTTAAATCTCGCCAGACCAGGCATCGTGTGTTTGTGTATATCATATCATCTTTTCAACAACAGAAATGGAAGAGTATTGTGTCAAACCACTTATTATATGAATGTAGTAGAGGAGAGTTTTATACCTTACTTTTCAGGTATGCTTATTATGTTTTTTACAAAAGGACCACTGCCAAGAGGGCCATGTTGGAAAGTTTTTTGTTTTTTTAAACCTTTTTGTACATCCCTCGCTTTTTTCTAGATCAACAAGTTTAGATGTATACGTATGTATTCTAATTTCTTGGTATAAAGAATTATTAGCTCATTCCCTGGTTATTTTGAGAAGCGTTACCAAGATATCATCCACTGGAAGCCAGAAGGGCGTTAACTCAAAGACAACACAGAGTTAAAGTCCTTCTTGCGTTCAGCAGACATGATTAGAGCGATTTTTGAGCGTTTGAGTAGACGTGGAAAACAATCGCCTTGAAAAGTATGAACACAGTAGTTAGTGAAGCCTTGAAAAAATCCCCTTGAAAATTCTTTGGACTCGACATAACCAAAATAGCTCAAAATTGCGATATGACGAGTTGACAATGGATGATAAGCACTAGCTATGGGTGGGAATTCGCCATAATATTATCAAACTAAGAAGAAGATTAGATTGTGAGGCTCTGAAAGGTTTTCTCCAAGAGGTCTTTTGCAAGCCAGTTTCATCTTGCTTTTCATAATAGAAGAACCAATGGAGGAAATATGGTATGGTATCCTCGAAAACAAAATAACAATATTAACCTTAATATATATTAGAGATTGAGCGTGTAGAAAACAAGGCTTAAAGACCGTCAATACTACTGGGCCAGAAGGGATTAGACCACACAGCGAGGTCACTGACAGGTGGCTATCTCATTAACTAAGCTCTCAACTAACATAAGAAAAAGAGGATGACGGGGGATCAACAGGCACAGATTAGGCATTGTTGCTATATAGAGGGCGCAAATAGTGCAGTGGGGCTTTAATAAAACAAACCTTTTTGTAATCATTGCTGATACCTCACGCTTATATGTTGCTTTCAGACTTATATTAGGTCTGCGTTTTCGATACTTATTTCTTTTATGCTAAATCTTGATATATGCGAAATATTGTGATAACCTTTGAACAAAAAGTTATTTTCTTTTTCATTGTACATTGAAAATTGTATCCGAGTATTGTATGTATACTGTACCTATACTAACATAACTTTCTCTATGAATTCTGTAGAGATGTATTTGTCTTAGTATTATGCTATTTTTGAATTAATTTATTATTTAATTTGTAGTCTTTAGAAAGCATATATCTTTTTAATCTTGTCATGTAGTCCTTGAACCGTGACGCAACGATGCGTTCTGGTGTTTTTTCGTACGGCGACGATTCAAATGCCACGTTTTTAATCTTTCTCGCCGACTATGTACAGTGTTATGTATGTGAGCGGAAGTGAACGAGCATATTGTACAGATATGTATTTGTGTACATTTGTATATTGAAACCTGCCTTTAAAACGATTGATAATGTATTCGGAAGTCGTTGCAACCTTTGTATGAGGTAACGTTGTTCAACTCAATTTAAACCTTGCTACCACTTTATAATCATCCTTTTTTAGGGTATGATTTCTCCCACCCTCTATTTACCAGAAACCTAAAATGCCAAAAGTTCAGTGTTCTTACAAGGTCAAATTACAATGTATCTCTCTATTTGAAAGAAATACTAAGTTATCTTTGACTGGTAAAAATTGGCTCTGATCTTGGATGCATCATGATTGTAGAGGAAAAACTTAAGTCAGTTTGCCAAGTATACACATAGCTACGTTTAGTTTCTGCATATCTTAAATATTGTATCTGTGATTATTTCTCTTTGCTTGAAGCTGTTGTCGTAAAATCAGAATGTTGCGATTCAGTTTGCCAGCCATTTTATTAAGTCTTCATAAGTTTGCTGTTGGTAAACTATACGTCTTCTTTTATTACTATATTTGCTAGTGGCTTTTTTCGCTGCGTGTTTCCAGCCGTAGTGCTTTATGCAATACCATACCAATGAATGAAACGTACCTGATCAAAAATGTGGACACGATTAAAGTCGATGATAAGAAGGAGAGGTGGACAGAGGAATTAAAGGTCTTCCATTTTGCGGCTAAGAATAAAACCAAATAACCTTAGAATTCTAGGATCTTTGAATGAGAAAAAAGTAGCTCCATAAAAAGGAGAGTTGTAGTCTGAGTTATGTGTGCAGAGTCTGCAGACGTTTGTTCCCTCGTTTATTCTCGATATAAAAATGTAGCAGGGTTTGTTTTTCTAGATGGTAAAATGTTGTCAAGGTTAAGACTTTGTAAATCTTTGAAGGATTTTTGTAAGAGTACTCCTCTCCCGATCCCTTTGGAATGCTGTGAATAGATAGGTGGTCATCACAATATGAATTTTACTCTCTCTCAATACCCAGGAGTTTGTAGAATGAATCCCAAGGTTGTGTTTGTGCAGTTAAAAGGAATCAAATATTGGTTAAGATCATTTGATGAATTATAAATATGTCCCTCTACCAATCACACAAATTTGGTTGCAAACTTTATGTCAAGATGTCATCATAGAGTGAATATTATGTGCCACTTTTGCTATTTGAGTTTGCTTATTAACTCCAAATTATGTGCATTTACCAGTAATACAGTATTTGTAGTTCCAAGATGATTATTACAAATTATGGTATTTTGGTAAAAAGAGATGGATGACTTGTAGTTGAGTTCACTCAAATTTAAATACTTGGTAGTTTTTCAATCATGTGGCGGATCAATCTAGAAAAATGTATTCACATTCTAAATTTTTAAGAGAAATCTTATAAACATTTGTGACTAAATGTAATATAAGAGTTGAATTGTGAATAGGAGATGAAGAAAATGTATGCTCTAGGAATATCTAAAAAAATACATGAATGATCAAAAGGAAATTTACTGGACTTTGAGGCGAAATTATGTTATGTTCGAAGCCATTTCTGTATTTATTATGAAGGGAGTAATTGAGAGAACAGTTGCTGATCAAAGAAAGCAAAGAGAGCTTGCTCAGCAGCTCATAAGGACTTAAGTCTAAGGAATTTATTGTCCCTAGCATCGGATGAAATGTAGAAAATGGCTACATTTCATGTTTAATATCATTTGCCAAAAAGAGATAAAAATGGAGTCCCACCTTCTTAACGTATTACTTCATTGTCCCGTATGAGTATGAATGAAATGTACTTTAAAAATGTGAAAAATGCCATTTATCGCAACAAACGTGATCGCAACTACTTTATAACAAAAAAGGGCAATTACAATGACCTTGTATGACCCCTTTTAAGTCAATTTTCAGAAGTCTTTGCGATCGTGAAAATCTTAGAAAACTCTCTCGGGCAGGTACCGAGACAACTAAAGGTGAATTAAACGTTGTAACGGAACAGGAATGCAGACGTCCCTTCTGGAAATTTCCAAGTTCAAGTTCCAGATTCCCAAATGGAGATGATGTGTTTCGTCATCATATTTTTTGCTTGGATTTTCGTAGCTTAATATCGTCTTTCAATTTAGGTTTTCAGTGCTTTTGTACCCATTGTTTGCGAATTGAAGAATTGTATTCTTATTTGGGGATGGGAGGGTTGGCATGAAATTAAGAAAGAATAGTGTTTGTTTGGAGCAAGAAGGGCATTAATCCTGCTACTATTACACAGCGTTAATCCCCTTCTGGCTCTGAACAGTCAATATCTGAGTAGTTTTGCATTACCAGAGTAGGAGGAGAGATGGCTATATTTGGAGATCATGTAATATTTTATCCATTAGGATGTTAGTAGAGCGGATAGAGTAAGATATTTTTGTTTACCCTGATGCAAACTTGAATTATGGCTGTTGCAAATTACAAAAAAAGTTGTCAATTTTTGCTGGATAAGAACACTCCTGGTAGAGTGTAACGTACTTAAATATAACAAATCAAAAAGTAATGTAAGGAACAAAGCATAATTCTCTAATGTTTCAATCACGAAATGAGTAATTTGGAGACGATTGACCAGGAGGGGAATTATTGTTTTATTGGATTTAAATTCTCGCGAGGAAACGGGTTGCGGCGATTCAATTCAAACTCTTCAGATGATATTTTTGTAAATAGATTTTATTTTCACCACGTCTTTGGTGTGTGTCGCGAGATGGAACAATTAAAATGCTATTGGCATGTGCATGTAATTAGGAAAATATTGGCTGCATTTATTTAAGGGAGGAATGCAAAAAGTAAAAAAATGAGCTCATCCATTGTGCTTTGCTAATTGATAGTGAACTTCGACAGTTTTAAGTATTTATTGTGAAACTTATAAATGTAGGGTGTTTTGTAACTTTTTCAGTTTACATGAATATGCCACCCGTTACGGTTGATTCAATAAGTATTTCAATTAAACAATTTAGTTTCTTAATTGATTCTGTGAAACTGTTATATTAAGTAATGTTGTAAGTCGCAAGTTAATGTGCTGCCACCCGAATGAGCATCGTACAAGTCCATGAAACACAAGGACATTTTGTATTTGCATGTACAGATTCTGTGTATCCCCTCTTTGTGTTTGTCCTATTACTTTCATTTCTGTTTAATCATAGCTGGGAGGGGATTTTGTAATTGTTTTTTTAATATTCGTAGGATGGACAACGTTCTGTAACACTTTGAGAATGTAGTATAATGCCTTGCCAATTCAGATTCATCTTGTACAGATTGTTCTTATACTCTTTCATAAATAACTTGTTTTAATAAATGACGATAAATGACTGGTTGGAAGACGTAGAGACAAAACACAGCATGGTTTTATGAATTTACGAAGAAGAAAACCTTTGAAGCTGTGACGAATGTCTGACTATTATTATGCATTGTATAGTTTCCAGTCTATTGCACGTGTATGGCCAGACGGTAAACGCTGGCGCATTGAATTATATACAATTGGTATGATACGATTTTACTGTAGAATAAATGACAAAAAAACCTGTAAGTTTTAAAATGAATCGCCCACATTTGTGTTCTTTTTCTTTTGTGTGTCTGAGAGAAGAATAAAGGAATAAAGGGACGCTTTAGGGGAATAGAGAAGGAACAAGAGAGAGAAGAAAAAGAGGAATATATATCAGAAAGCTAACTATTCTACAGAGAGAAAAGCAAGAAATATAAATTGATTCTTAAAAAAGGAAAAGGAGAAATAATCAGAAAGAGATATCCATTCCAAAGAGAGAAATTGGGGTGAGAACTGAGAAATAAATAAGAGTGGGAAAGAAAGATTATAATCACTATTCTTTGTTCCAAAGAGAGGATGAAGAGTGAGAACTGAGAAATAAACAGAGTGGAAAAGAGAGATTATAATCTCCCTTTTTTTGTTCTTTTATACTAGATTAACTTTTGTTGACAATAACACGCCAAGGAATGTAGATATTAAACTGCGAATATCACAATTTCGGATCAACAGATCGCGTGAATGTCGGTATTTTTTCACGTTTTCAACACCTCTTAAAGGTACTATGTCCCATGTGCAGGCCCAAAAAATGAAAAGGTTAAATTCCAACGGCATTTGAAAGATGATACTAATTTAGAACTTCCCTAAAAAAGGTGGGGCTTGAAAATGTCTTCAAGTGGGAAAATAACGACTATTAGTTGTCAAATTGACTTAGGAGCTATAGAGCCAATAAATAATAGTCATGATTTTCAGACCATTGTACCAAATGGTCTTACGTTTTATGCTGCGAAAAGATTCAATCAGTTTAATTTTGGCCATCCCAAGAAGTGGGTTATTGATGTAGACAAATGCTCATGTACCTTTTACAGCTCATTTTATGTATGTTATTTACCAAAGAAGAAAACAAGCCAAGTAGTCACTCAATAGTGTCTGACAGTGAATTCTAGCAAGTAAACGGGTTCCCTTGCATAATTTGAATATTAGGACACTGCTATATAAGGTTCAAATTTCACAGATAGGACATACATGACATATTCATAATTCCTGCAAAGTTCTACAGAATTTGAGGTTGGTTGCAAAAGGGACATAGTACCTTTAATAAGCACAAAAGTCGTTGAAAAAATTATTGCCTTTTAAGAGTTTTGCTATTCCCATTTCCTTGACGCCAACATCTGTTTATTTTCCTTATCACCGTATAGGAACATGTACATGGGGTCCCATGGGGTCTCGGAGCCCCCCACCCCCTCCTACAGACCGACAACAGACAGACAATAGACCGACATCAGACAGACAACAGACCGACAACAGACAGACAACAGACCGACAACAGACAGACAACAAACCGACAACAGACTGACAATAGACCGACAACAGACCAACAGCAGACGGAAAAAACAGAGCGACAATAGACCGATAATAGACCGACAGCAGACCGACGAGAGACCGACTATATATAGACCGACAACACACCGACAGCAGACGGACAGCAGACCGAAAGCAGACCGACAACAGACCGACACCAGACCGACAACAGACCGACAACAGAACGACAACAGACCGACAACAGACCGAGAAAAAGACCGACAACAGACTGAACAAACAATTTCATTACCCCCGTTGGCAAACAATCAGATGGTTTTAGAGGGCGGTGGGGAGTCGGTTTGGCGGTGTACTGAGGTTTTACAGATGAAAGCTCATAAAAATTGCCGATCTGCACACTCGCTTGACTTGTGAATTGTGAATAATATTTCTTGGTCCCAGGACTTCCAGCACCCAGGTAGTGTTGTCCTTGCACTGCGGTGATTTGTTCTCACGCCGAACAAATGAATAGTAGAACCTATTTCAAAACATGAAAGGACGTATTGTATTTGTGTATATATTTATATGACGGGAGAAAAATGTCAACAGCAGAAAACGAACAAAATATAGTTCACGACTCTATAAAAATGGTTCACGCTGTGCGTATAACTTATCAAGCAGAAGAAAAAAAATCAAACATAACAGTAATCATAATTTGTTTTATTATCGTTTTCAATATTTTATTTGTGAAATCCGACCTTGTGATTATATATCATAACTTGTTTCGCTATCGTTTCCTTTATCTTTGTTTGTATTAGTGAAATCTGACCGTAAACGGCATGTGCATTGGAACGTTTGCATTGTCAGTGATCTCTATACTCACCCATTGATAATACAAAAGTTATTTGTGGTAGAAAACAAATATCGTCAGTCACACGTTGTTCGTTAATATGAATTATATCATGCAGTGCATGCAGTGCTTGGGAATCTTTAGTTCTCACAGACGATAAATAATTTCTGTTGTTAAATCTGATTGGGTTCAATTGTGTTGCGACGCTCGTTCTTTCATTATGGGTGCAAGTTTGGAAACTATAAATTCATATAGCGTGTTGGAACAAGTCGGTGGATGTGAATTTATTCGGTATAAGGTATATGCCTGCTATAGTTGTCAGTGACGCGAATTGTACAAACCGACTCCGACTGTTAAAAGTTGATCACTTATAATTACTTAGCAAGAGCACCTCGCATTTGATGTTCTCCTATAGATCAAGATTGCTGGATCCCATTTTCTTTCACTTGCGAGATTTGACGTAAGTGTTGACCAACTTTGTGGCAGACTTCTGCACCGCCAACTGCTCAACAGGGAGAAGAAACGTCATCATTTTTAGGATTGAAAACGTCTTTTACTGGTGTTTAAAAGAAACACTGATCGAGAGACAGGAGTGCACCCTGAGTAAGTTTTGATCCTGCATGGTTAATTACAGTGCAAACACCGATAACATCATTTCAAGTGTTCTGGGTCAGGCGTATTATACCAAAGAGCATTCTACTCCAATGATGCCTGGTCTACGATAATAGTCATCATGGCACCTCAGTCGGTAAGATGCAAATGTAGATATTAATTTCTTGATATTATAATAATTATATCAAAGTAATGATTTCTTCATGCAGAGGAGTTTAAACGCAGTGCTCATATAATAATAATAATATGTCTTGTTTACACAGGGTAGCCTCATCAGTATTGATACTGTTCTCCCTGACAGACCCTGAGGGCCCTGCATGCAATTATATAGAATCGTATATTACAAGGGATCACTTCCTCTAAGACTTTAGTTGAGGCCAATCCAAATTAGAGTTTTAAGTACTCTTTTTGCGAGTGGATTCCACTAATTTGAACATGGATGTCCACTCCAAACGAAGTGATTTCCTAATTATGACTCCTCAAAATATTGGATTTATTTTCTTCTGTTCACTCCTGTATATTGAGAGAGTAAACGAAAGTAGCAGGAGCAGTTATCAACTTGTTGGCAACGTATCTTGCTATAAGTTATAATATCGTATATCTTAATGGGAACTTGTCTTACAAAGCCATCGTAGGCTTTATTTTAGATCCCCGTTTTTTCATTTCGTTTAAATTTTACAGTGAAACAATTTGTAATACATAATCTTTCACCCTATAACACTATCTAAAAGTTTCTGGAATATTAGGGAGGGCTGAACACCGTGTAAACGGGCATGTTTTGTCATTTTAAGTATAGTAACGACGCGATTCTGTTTGTTTATACTTATTCCTCCCGTCCGCGTATAAGTATCATACTACTTTGATCAAATTGCATCGCATTGATAAAGAATTAATCAAATTACAAATCAGGGTACACAAAATGAGGTTTAGGTATTGACTCTTGTCATTGAAAATATAGTACCGACGCGATTCGTTATCGTCTACAACTCTACAATCATTTAACCCATCAAATTTCTTGCAAGAATCATACTAATTTAATCAAATGACACCACCAACAATATATCGCAAGATGCATGTGTTGTTATAGGCTTATCCCACGCGTCTGTATACTACAGCGGAAGGTTTTACTAATACTACACAGTACACAACACTTATCACGGTATCATATTTACACTACATGTATAAAATCTTTAGTCTATTTACTTTTGATACGAAACCAGTGCAATGGCTGATGTCATTACCTTTATTTAATCATTCTTTCTTTGCTCTAAAGCTCTCAGGGTTCATCATTTGTAGTCTCACTGTCTGCCCGGTGTTCCGGAATTAAAGACTATTGTTATATTTGTTTGATTTTGTTTGATTTTGCTTCCACGCGTTGTGCACTGTTAGAGTAAAGTGCAATTCACCGAGACGCGGCTTGCAGGCGAACCATTATCTAAAAAAGCATTGGTATATTTCTTTTCATTTTCATTTAGTTTCCCTCCATTTATTCCTGTTTTTACATGAGCAGAAGCTAAGATCTTAGTTTTTTCATATTATCATTTGGTACGTGTTCTAATGTAAAAGCAAACAGAAATTTGCGCAATTCACCAAGACGCGGCTTGCAGGCGAATCATTATCTAAAAAAGCATTGGTAAATTTTCTTTCCGATTTCATTCAGTTTCCCTCCGAGTCTATTTATTCTTGTTTTTACATGAGCGGAAGCAAAGATCTAAGTTGTTCTATTATCACAACTTTTGTGTACATGTTCTAATCTAAAAGCAAACAGAAAACTGCACAAATATGTTTGGTCCCCGCAGTTAAAGGAGTAGGGTATGATAATCTTAATGATGTAATTAATTTATATCATGTCAATATTGAAGTGCTGGAAGACGAATTTTCTGTGAAGAGAAACTATGAATCATGAGAAACACATCTGTTAAATGATCTTTCAATTTCGTGATCTGAAAAAAGTACATTCATACGTTTCATACGTATTTAATGTATTACTGTACGACATTTTGCTGGCTAGGCTGTTTACCTTCGCCTTGCCTCGTCTTATCAACTCCTTCTTTTATTTTCCTTTTTTCTTCAATTTTCCGTCCTGCTTGTGTCATTGTCATTGTGTCTCTGTCTCTCTCATCTCCTTATTGTCTCTCCATTCAATGTGTTCTGATTCTCACCCTCTCTCGCTCTCTCCCTCTCTCTCATCATCATCATTATCATCATCATTATCATCATCATCATCATCATCATCATCATCATCCTCATCTGCATCACCATCATCGAAATTTGTATTTTCAATTACCTATCCGTTTCTGCTTAATAAATGTGTTAATATATTTCATGAGTTTTGTCTGGGGCTGTCGTATTATCAAGCAATCTGCTAACAATGACAGTCCTTCTTCCGCAAATAATTTTATAATGTTTTATCATGTTTGAGGAAATTTAGTATTTATGACAGTTTATCATTTCGTTTTTGAAAATAACAATTTATATGTATTTGCTTATTTATGATTCATTGTCAGTAAAATACTTATTGTACTTTATATTATTATTGTTTTCGAAAAACTGTATGTTTACATGAATGCAGAAGAAAATCAAATCAAATCAAAATCAAATCTCTCTCTCTCTCTCTCTCTCTCTCTCTCTCTCTCAGTCAAACCTGTCTGTAGCGACCACCCAAGGGGAACACAAAAAGTGGCCTTTGTAGACAGGTGGTCTTTGTAGACAGGTTCCTTTAGTACATGATTCTATGAGAAACCATTTATAATCATTAATCATCATCATTATCATCATCATCATCATCATCATCATCATCATCCTCATCTGCATCACCATCATCGAAATTTGTATTTTCAATTACCTATCCGTTTCTGCTTAATAAATGTGTTAATATATTTCATGAGTTTTGTCTGGGGCTGTCGTATTATCAAGCAATCTGCTAACAATGACAGTCCTTCTTCCGCAAATAATTTTATAATGTTTTATCATGTTTGAGGAAATTTAGTATTTATGACAGTTTATCATTTCGTTTTTGAAAATAACAATTTATATGTATTTGCTTATTTATGATTCATTGTCAGTAAAATACTTATTGTACTTTATATTATTATTGTTTTCGAAAAACTGTATGTTTACATGAATGCAGAAGAAAATCAAATCAAATCAAAATCAAATCTCTCTCTCTCTCTCTCTCTCTCTCTCTCTCTCTCTCTCTCTCTCAGTCAAACCTGTCTGTAGCGACCACCCAAGGGGAACACAAAAAGTGGCCTTTGTAGACAGGTGGTCTTTGTAGACAGGTTCCTTTAGTACATGATTCTATGAGAAACCATTTATAAGGGAAACAACAAATGTGGCCTTTGTAGACAGGTGGTCACTAAAGCAGGTTTGACTGTATATTATATAGGCCTATATAGTCTGCCTTAATTCATATAAGGTTTCTCTCTCTCTCTCTCTCTCTCTCTGTCTGTCTCATTCTTATTCATTCTACATTCCATGGATTCTTCTTTTTTATCACCACCCTCTATTACTTGTTCTATATGATCTTAAATACTTTTTCTTTTTAAACAAATTTCATAACAAAACTGAACAAATATTGTTGTACTTTTGATGCAGGACCTCTCTGTGTGGTTTGTGCTAACCGTTTGTACGCTGGTCATCGGGTCTTCAATGACAAGTGGATATCACTACGGAGTCATCACTGGGCCCTCACAGGTAAGGGGAAATTAAGGGAGAGGAGGTGGGAAAGGGGAGTGAGGGAGGGAGGGAGGATTGGTGGGAGGGAGGGAGACAGATATACAGAGAGGGACATATATCGACGATGAAGAAAGAAAGAAAATCATTCAGAGACAGACATACATAGATAGAGAGACATACAGAGACAGGGACAGAATGAGGAAAGACACAGAGACAGAGACGGACAGACAGACAGAGATAGAGAGGGATAGACAGAAAGATCAAGACAAAGATAGACATTTTGGCAGACGGATACAGATATAGATAGGGAGAGAGAGAGAAAAGGGGGAGAGAGAGATAGCGGGTGGAAATAGTGTGAAAAAATCGTAGGAAGACGGAATGAATTATGAAGATGATGATGATGAAGATGATTATTATGATGATGATGATGGTGGTGATGATGATGGTGGTGGTGGTGATGACGATGATGATGGTGGTGGTGATGATGGTGGTGGTGGTGATGACGATGATGGTGGTGGTGCCGTGGTGATGATGATGATGATGATGATGATGATGGCGGTGGTGGTAATGGTGATGATAATGATGATGGTGGTGGTGGTGGTGGTGGCGGTGGTGGTAGTGATGATGATGATGATGATGATGGTGGTGGTGAGAATGATGATGATGGTGTTGGTGGTGATGATGATGGTGGTGGTGGTGGCTGTGCTGGCGGTGATGATGATGATGATGGTGGTTGTGATGGTGATGATGATGGTGGTGGTGGTGATGATGGTGATCGATAATGATGATGGTGGTGATGATGTTGAAAATTATCATGGTGTTGGTGTTGCGATGGGGACGATGATGATGAAAATAAGGAAGAAATTTATAATTGATAAAAGGACAATATAACTGAAAGTATAATATAAAGTATATATGGATTAAAAATCAGAGCCTAGTTTACTATTCGGTGTGGCATTATTCGCATTTGTCTGACAGGTTTATTTTTCGATGTGGTGATTTGCCGCCTGCGTTTTCTTTTTGTTGTTGTTTTCTTGACCACTTTTCTTGACTAATCCTTTTTATTTCCTTGACCAGTTTGTGAAGGAGTTTTACAACCAGACCAACGTCTATCGCTATGGCTCACCATTGGGTGAATACGGGGAGGTTTGGCTGTGGGCTGCAACTATAACAGTGTTCTGCATCGGGAGAGTTGTGGGTGCCTTCGCTGGGGCAAAGTGGTCAAAGAAATTCGGCAGGTGAGTCAGCTCTGTTTGGAAGGGTATGGCCTTTAGCAAGGCCTACGATCCCCGTCGACGGCCGGGAACATGTTTGGACCCCCCCCCCCCCCCCTCCTCTACCACATTTGTACAGTTCTGGACACGCCCTTTTTCATTTTGTTCAGAACAGAATATATTATGTCACTGCCGATTACGAAGTAATTGTCATAATTACCATGATCATCATCATATAATATTTGTAGCCTAAGTAAACGAAAAAACATATGCCTATAGATACGACGCACCATGTCTTGATAAAACGATAATATTTGTATTTTTAAGAAGTTTGATATCAGCGGTATGGTCAACAATGAATGAATTCTCATTTGAAATGACTGGGTTTTATACTTTGATTGTTATATTGTTATATCGTTGACTCTAAAGTGGGGATAATCGTAAAAGTAATCAAAAGTATAAAAATACAATATAATAACTTACTACATGAATAGAGTTTAACTTGAAGAATACAACCTATTTATAAATTGTGATATTTTTCTGATTTGATTTGCGTCGAAAATCTCTCCTTTGTCGAATTCGGAGTGTGTAGACAGGTTTTGTTTTCCTTTTTCGCAGGAGCCGAACTTTGATTGGTAACAATGTGATATCAATTGTGACCTGTCTCTTGATGGGAAGCAGCCAAGCCGTGGGATCTCCTGAAATTCTCATACTTGGACGGGCAGTAAAAGGCTTCGACGTTGGTGAGCAAAGCACAACATTTTACCGATTAGACCATTTTCTTTTAAAGACCATATCCGAACTGAAAAATGAAATAGATAAATCATATATTAATGACAAGCTTAAAAGCCATAGAATACCATACTGTCAATTATCAATTATATGCCACTTTAGTGTCTGTCAGATGAGGATCAGCTCTCTGAAAAGTCAACATCTAAAGCTTTGAAAATCGGAAGTTGTCGACCTAAAAACTTGCTGTCGACTTGATGACATCATGTGGAGTACGCATAATCACAATGACCTTGCATTGTTTGAGCACTGCTCATCATAGGTGAACCGGTAATAATTATAACAAATAATAATATTGAGTTTTTATATAGCGCATATCACAAATATCTCTAAGCGCTTTACAAATATACTATTACCCCGGTCATTGGATTCAGTGCTTGCCCGCACACACTGTGTGCACAATCTCCACTCCCTGGGGAGCATTCCAGCCAGGCGTTACTTGACGCTCAAAAACTGTTTGACCAACAATGACGGTCGCATCCTACCGGGTACCCATTTAACACCGGTCAGATCCACATTATGTCGTCACTGTAACTTAGGCAAATTTGACCCCTGTTGACCCGTAAATTGGAGGGATGCGGACATTTTTTTAAATTTACTTTTGTGCAATAATGAAAGGGGGAAAAAATTCATTCCTTTATATTTGAATTCTACATTCAATCAGTTTTCCGTTTATATCAAGTTATATTTTAATCGATAGGGTCTTTAATGTAATAAAATTGAATGCATAAAAGTGCCATGTTACAAATTATTTCATTCACCTATTACAAATATTCGTATTTCAATAGTCAGAATGCGAATTGCATACATTAATTGTTGCTAGGTAGGACAAATATAATGTGTGAGTGTGTGTAATTGGGGTTTTACAGACGTGAATCAATCAGATATTTATTTACGTCTGGGAAACGACCTTTATAGTCATCATCTGAAAGACGTGACTCAGCTTCGAGCCTGCGTCCTCGGCTGAATCATCAGCTTGTAACTTCGATATTTAGCTGGATTACAGGCGCACGCCACAAGCCTCGTCAAAATATATTTTGTTTTTTGACTTATATACACAGGTGTATCCTTGACGGTTGTTCCCGTGTATCTCAACGACATCAGTCCTAAAAGAAGACAGGGCTCCATTTGTCAACTACATCATGTTTTATTTACAGTCGGCATTCTCATCGGGCAGGTATATATATTTCAATTCCAATATATTTATGTTTCCAAAAAAATATTACAAAACATTACAAATCTTTTATAAACATTTACACCAAATGAAGAAATACATGTTGGAAACAGAGGGATCCACTAAAAAGCAATGCCTGTACAAGTGTGAACACCTCAAATGATACTTAGGAATAATAAGTGATTACATTAACAAGTTCGTAATTACAAAAGAAACTACAAAATAGTGGGAAAAGGGGGATGTCAACAGAGACAAGAACGGGATGAGACAGTACTTTACATGACAAAGATAGAAGAATACGGTCATAAGCCTATCAACAGTATAGGCATATTTATATTAGATTCTCTTTCGTTCAAAGTTTTCTTTGCTCTTAATTGGATTATCTCAATTCTCACCATAAACCTCATTAAGAATCATAATTTATCAATATTTTTAACACTATCATCGCAACCGACATCGTGATCAGTATTTCTAAGAAATAGTACTTGACTTCTTGAAAAAACATCTGATTACACACCTCTATAATTCTTCTTAATGTGTTGATTGACTGAGGGTCATTGCCTTGAATCCTCTGGAAAATGTATCTTATAAATCCAAATATTATTATCATCATTATTGTTATCATCATCATCATCATCATCATCGTCGTCGTCGTCGTCATCATCATCATCATCATCATCATCATTACTACCAACATAACCACCACTACTATCACCAGCACCACCAGCACCACCGTCATCATCACCACCAATTCCACCATTACCACCACCACCACCACCATCACCACTACAACCATCACCAGCACCACCACCAACACCATCACCATCACCACCATCACCACCATCACCACCATCACCATCACCACCACCATCATCACCACCACCATCACCACCACGTACCATCACCACCGCCATCATCATCACCACCATTACCACCACCACCACCATCATCATCATCATACTCTCAATCACCTTAAAAAACATCATCATCATCATCGTCGTCATTATGTTCCCCATCGTTTTCATCATCATCATCATCATCATCATCATCATCATCATCAAAGTCATGATCGTTATCATAATCCATTTATAAATGAGTTTGTTTGTTCATTTGACCAAAACAAATTTAGGCCTATCATGGAGAATAACTTCATATCTCCATGAGATAACTCTGAACGGAAACAAAATCGTGTAATCGCAGTTAAAAATTTAAGAGATGACTTCTGTTTCATCTTTCCTTCTCACTTTCTCCTCCATATCTAACGCTTAGATAATGGGCTTCTTCGTTTTCCATGGCAACACACGGTGGCCTGGAGCCCTTGCGTTGCCCGCCCTCATCGATCTATTCCAGATAGTTCTCCTTCTCTTTTGTCCAGAGAGTCCTGTCTGGTTGATGCATACTAAATATGCAGAGGAGAAAGCGGCTGGAGGTATAAGTCTAATCTTCTTACAATTTTTTTGGCGGGAAATTAGAATTGAAGAATATGCAGAGGCCAAACGCGGAAAATTCTTAATGTATTTCTATTACATCTTTTTAATGGATAATACTAATATCATCTACATAACAGGAGCAACATATACGATATTGTCATCCAGTTTGCCCCAATTTATATCATTATCATCACAACTATTATGAGGAACTCTGCTCCCTACTATCTGCAATTAATGTCAAAGATCTTGAAAGAAAGAAATTGCTATATAAAGGATATCTTGACAAATTAACATTTTCGTCATAAACAAATTGTACTAATTATGCAAAACCTGAACGTGTCATTGTTTCTTGCTCTTTATAATTTGTGAGACTTGGAAATACAAACAATATGCGAGGTCCTAAATTGGAAAATGCCAATGGAATTGCGCTAATTCCATTCTTCCACTAAAGAACCACTTTTAAAGGCTTCGTTTAACAATGTTAAATCTGAGATGCATGGCCCTACGTGTTATCAGTGTCTGTGATATGGTGTAATATCGAAACCCTTAAAAATTGCAAAATGATCATGAATCGCCTCAAAAAAGTAAAAATCTTTGAGTGACCGGTTTTACCATACTCATTTCCCCCAATAGACTGTAGTATTATAAAAACCGTTAGGAAAACGGCTTTTGACATTTCGATTTCCAATCATAAATATCTTGATAATCAGACTGGCGATCGGCTTGTTAAAGTTTGTGTTCCTGACTGACCTAAAGATTTATAATTATCATTGCAGCATGAGCTAAATCCAGGATTTTGTTTCCGAATCTGAGACAAAGTTACCCAATCCCTTTAAACTCATTTCCCATCCAATACCAGCTCTTCGTCAGCTTCGTGGTGACGAGGAGGTCGAGCAGGAGATTCAAGGTCTCCGTGACGACCACCGCTCCGAGTCGAGAATCGTCCGGGCGAGCGTCTGGGAGGTCGTCTTCCTGAGAGACGCTAACTGGAAGATGCCGCTGCTCATGTGCATCTTACTGCAGGTCGGACGTCAGCTGTCTGGCGTTAACGCGGTAAGTATGACCGCGGCAGTTGATATTCGGTAACGTATTTTTTACAGTTGTAAGTTCTGTTTAGCGAAGATAGATTATGATCATTATGCAACGTCGTGCAGGCACTTTCATTTAACAATAATCAGTGATATTGTGTGCGTGTTTGTTTGTTTTTTGTAGTTGTGCAAGGTGACAAGTTGACAACGTTTTTTGTTCTTCAATAAGCGCAGTAAAATCCGGTTATAAGGCACATGTTAGCATCATTTTTTGATCTGAAGAGAATGGGCCTGTTATTTCTTGTATTATTCAGGCGACAATTTTTCTATCAAACGCGAAAAATATCAACTGAACACGGCGGTCAAAGTTTGTAAAACCGATTGCGATAAGATGTGACCTACCGATGTTTATAACTATGTTGTCTGTATATCTCTTTTTTCAGATTATTTTCTACTCGACTGAGATATTTTTACTTGCTGGACTTACAGACAGACAAACCGCGTTAGCTTCGCTTGCATGGGGTGCTGTCTTCTGCACAGTAACTACTTTTGAGGTAAAAAAAACTCGTAAAGGGATATCCAACCTTAAGAGCAATAACTCTAAAAGAAGGCGGAAAACCAGAGAAGCAGACTGGTGAATGTTTGAACAAAATCAGACAAAAATGAAAAACTTGTGAATGTTATCCGCTGAAAGTGGTTTGTTCAAAACAGTTTGATTGATCAGAAACTAATTATATAGGAAATTAAAAAACGGAAAAGACAGTAAGACATAATCACAACATTTTGAAAGATGTTGAGAAAAATGGATAAGGATGATAGCAAGAAAAATTGGATTGTTTGTTTATTTAACACAATGGAACGACTTATTAAATTTTTACAACCTAGCTGTTATTCTAACACGATCGCAACTATTTTCGAAGAAAAAATATCAAGGGCAATGTAAATTCTCTATTGTTTGTCCTATAAAACTCATTTTCGCTTTTCGTATATAATGTTAATTTTACACATTTCAATAGGGGACGCACAAGGCTATTGAAAGTGGTTGTTTTTCGAACGTAGTTGCTATCGTGTTTTGTTGTTGTTGTTGTTGTTTTAGTACTTTGCCAATATATCAAGATTTCAACGGAAGCCTTTTCTTCTCTCAATGTACGGGCTACTAACGCTGAGTGCATCTGCTTTGACAGTGTTTCTTATTTTTGAGGTAACTATTTTGAATATCTATTCTTTACCTTTTTTCTATCATTAACAAGCGTAAGGTCCTAAACATGAATAAATATGCATAATTATTATGATGCATGAACATACTAATTTATATGTATATTATGAACTTGCATTCTTGTATAATAAAAAAATACAACTATACCACCATAGCAACGTTTGGAAACAAGATAATTCTGGGCAACAAAATGCCCGAATATCGTCATATTCGTGAATCAAGGTGATTGAATATATGAATTTTGTATTCTTGTTCGGCAGTAGAGTGCCCATATACTTAATTATGTTATCTTACATGTATCTAGTGTGTTTTGATAACATTTCAACCGTTAGTTCGTTGTTTCAATTTTGTGAAATTCATAATGCATAATGCAGATTTTGTTGAATTTTAACATGTATACCATTTTATGCATCTTTCCTGTATCCTTTTTTCTTTTGATGAATATAGAGGCATACAACAACTTTCGTTTCTTTTACCAGATTTCAAACTACATTTACTTTCTTTGTTTCCATTTCCAGCACCATGTTTCATGGCTGTCATGGTTTGCCCTCATAGCTGTCTGTGTATTTTTCATCGCATACGCACTAGGTCCAGGTAAGAACATTTCGGCAAGAGAAGAAAAACAAATCGTAAACTGGATCATGTTTCAAAAGATCATCAATTTAAATCTGTTGTTTTCGCTTTGGTTGTTGTTTTATAGGCATATTATCAATATATATTTATATATACAGTATTATATTGCTAAGGTCTCACCTTTCCCGCGAAGGTATACCTGCTCAAGATTCATAATTTAAAAGTCAGAACTCACAAATTTACAACGAGGAATAGGTTTCTAGATAAAACTATTTGAGGCTAACCCCGAGAATATTATATATGAAATGAGGATCTTTCTAATGAAGTTTTACCAAACTTAGAGAAGAGGTAAAATAACCCGAAGAAAAAAGTAGAACATATTGATTTGCATGTATAATAATGAACACTATTCTCTTTTCTATGATATTTAAACAGGAACCACTAATTAATAACCAAAACATCAGATGTACGGAGTTTAATGACAACAAGCCGTTTTAAACCTCTTTTCACTCCTTTTATTTTTCTTTTATGTCGGTTGTCGGTTGATTTTCACAGCAATATTCACCCCGTTAGTGTGTTCTGAACTGTGGTCCGTTGGCCCTAGACAGGCCGCTCTCTCCGTTACACAACAGATTAATTGGTGGGTCGACGTCATCATTCAGTTCATCTTTCCCGTTCTTTTAGTGAGTATGTTTTTTTTAAATTTAAATCCTTGCCAATTAATTGATTAATACTGGTTGACCAAAAGAAAGATTAATTATTGTTCATCTGTTTCCTTGTTTTACACCGGAATATGTTTTATACAGATGAGGGAATGTGTATATGCCGATAAATTCTCACACGCGTCGAGAAAATTATGTTCATAATTATGTATTAACAGACTCAAGACATTTCTCTCTCTCCTCTCTCTCTCTCTCTCTCTCTCTCTCTCTCTCTCTCTCTCTCTCTCTCTCTCTCTCGTCCCCTTCTTTCTCTCTTTAACTCTTTCTATAGCCGACTTTAAGATTGTCTCTGCTCACATGCTAGCCTGTCTCTTTCACTTTCTCAAACTAATTCCCCTACGTTTTTTTTTAAAACCATCAGTTGGTGATCGGTGCCTACACTTTTGTCATTTTCGCTGGTTCCCTCGCAATCACCACCTTCATCATTCTTCTCTACATGCCTGAGACAAAGGACAGGAGGTTCGTCGAAATCTCGACGGGGTTCGAAGCCATCAAGGGCCCTGACGACGAGGAGGATCAAAGTTTTACAAAATACCAGGAAGGGTACCGGCCTTTACCGCTTACGAATCGATGAGCAAAAAAAAAATGGGAAAGCCATTGATAATAATATATTCGGAAGTGCAATGCAGCATGACAGTGTATAGGCTGAATTATAAAACATTACTAGCCAATGATTAATAATTATGCTCGACAAAATATTAACATAAATTCGCATTTTCTTAATAAAATGCTAACTAGGCTATGCCTCAAAATACCAGGAGTGCTTTTTTTGTTATATAAAAAGAGCCATAACATGCACAGCATTTTGTATTCCGATGAAGGTATCGAATTATTCTGTGACGTAATAAACATAGGAAAATACAGCTCACTGGGAAATGTTGTATTCAATATATATTGATTTATAGTTGGTTTTATTGAAGTTGCAGTTACACATTCAGGTACGCACAGTTTCAGTACTTAAATGTTTTCAATTTTCACCTTTATGTTGGGTCTCATCATCATTATTTTGGGAATGAAAAGGTATCGATCATGAATTGTGATTTTGTTATACCATCATTATGAATTATTTCAAAGTAATAATGTTTTAAGATTGTGACGGAGACGCAATGGCTCCGTGGTAGAGCAGTGGTCTCGTAGCTGGGAGGTCCCGGGTTTGAAACCAAGTCAATTCGTAGTGCCTTTTGGTAAGGCATCAATTCTCATTACCACGTCCATCTGGTTGCTTAATTACAATCATACACGTGCTTTCTTAGCAGCCAGGTAAAGCAAACAAACAAGCAAACAAACGTACACAAACATAATTCTATTTACTATGATTATATATTTAGATTATAGACAACACCCCCAAATCATGCAATTGAGAAAGACGATGTGAAATCTACACTTTGATATATTTATTTTGAATACCTATTGAAGTGGATGTACGGTACGGCAAGCGGAGCTGCGAAAGACAAGAGGCCCAATGGAGGGTGGGAGTGAGGGAAAGGGATAGGGTCGAGAACTCGCCTATAACCCCCCCCCCCCCATGTTTGTTTGTTATTCCTGGGGTTCCGTAACGCCTCTGTTTAATTTGACAAAATTGCTATAACATTCACATTTCACAGTAAATAACACCCTTGCCTACTTTCAAAATATGCAACCCGACATTCATATCTTACATAGATACGCTGTATATAACCTGCCTTTCTTTTCTTTTACGAAACTTTATTATACATGTCTTGTATTTGTACACTTTTTCTAACTTGATAATTCGTATTTGTTTGTTTGTTTATTGTTTTCAATTGGTTAAAATAATGTTTGTTTATTGTCTGTAATACTTGACAACTCGTATGATTTTTTGTTTACTTGTTTGTTGTTTATTGTCTGTAATTAATTTTGTTAAAAAATTGTTTGATTATTTGATTGTTTGTTTATTGATTGTAATTGGTTAACATATTTTCATGAATAAGTACGATAGCCAACCAACACTTTTCAGCATTCTGATATTTGTTTTATTTTTTGATATTTTTCAGGCCTACGTATGCAATATTGAAGCTGTTTTCTACATCATATTTCTTTCATACGAAATAATTTTATTTGAAATGTTATAGTATAGGCATTTAATTCCATACGGCACAATATGTGATCAACTTGTGTTAGAGTTGCGTGGTAAGTGGTTGTATATATTATTTAATATGTCTCTTTTTAATTTGTTTTATATGAAGAGCTATTAATATTATTTGCATAATATAAATTTGTATTCGATATCAGGTGGATGGAAAATAAATTGTAATAAAAACCTTTTTCTTTGACATCTTTTTGTTGTATTTACAATGTATATACCCCCCCCCCCCTGATTTGGTAATAGGATTAAACCACCCAATAGTTAAAGTTGAATTTTATTCCACTTTTCTCAATGGAAACAAATACAGAATCTCTGAATCTTGTCCACACAGGACACGGTTTCAAATGTAATAATTATTGACCGGACAAATTCAATTGGTTTTCTGAATGGTTATAATGTTTTGAAGGAAGATATTGAACACGCATCACGTATGGACCTTGGTTATAAATTGTGTTTTAAATGATTTATCTGCGCGATCTAATATGGGAACATTAATTTCGTCAACATCGAGACAAGAGTCATGGGTGGATGGATGAATAGCAAAGGCAATGTTAAAATATTAAATGATCATAAATAAATAAACATACAAGCAAACATACAAAGAAACAAAAGCGAACAAACAAACAACTATCCAACAATCAAAAAAACTATCACAATCAAAATACAGTGTGGACATGTTATTCAGAGCGTCCAAATGATCACGTTGTGGTACTGAAATGTGTAATGAATAGCGCCATCTTTTGATAAATTTTGTACATCTGTTGATGTTTATGAAAGTGGATGACACAAATCACTATGCTCAGCGAGCGTAAAGCGGTACAGACATAATTAGGTTCCGACAGTCTTGCAGATTAAATGTTCAATGTTTGGTAGTGAAACATGTTCGATTTTTGAAGAAGAAAAAAAATATTCATACAGAAGGAAAGAGAGAGAGAGAAAGAGAGAGAGAGAGAGGGGGGGGGGGGCACGAAAGATGGCAGACACAAGAATAACATTACACAGTCGGTTTGAACGACAGAAGATACACCTTGCTATACTAAATCCACGCTTTGCACCATTTGATTTTCATCTTCTTGTTCGATATTTGTACCTATTTTCTTGAAGGAGTTGCCTCTCTTTTGATATAATCGAGATGTCATTGAGTGAAAGCCAAACTATAGAAGACATGGAAAGAAAAGGAACCCGCTAAGAAATGGCAGGTAGCCAGAGAGGCGTATGTTTACAAAATTAATATTTCCCACTGTTCGAGTAATTCAGTCACGGAAGCTAAATATCTACAACTACTGTTTCTACTCTTTCAACAAAAACAGAAAAAACTTCTGAAGTCGCTCATAAACATCTTTGTTATTTCTTTCATAGATTCACCATCACCCTCTTGAACATAGTAATTATGTTACCCTTCCCCTCCATCTCTCTCTCTCTCTCTCTCTCTCTCTGCTTCCCCTCTCTTCCCTCTCTCTATTTCTCTCTGTTCAGTCTCTGTCTCCCTCTCTCCCCCTCCCCATTCCCCATTTCCTCTCCATTTCTATTTTACTCGCCCCTTTCTCAGAGCCAATAGTCAATCACTTTGTCTACCCGAACACTATACATGGGGAGGGTGCCCCTCCCCAATATCTTCGCAAAATCTGCTTACACCCCACCAACCCCAATACCAAGATTAATCCCCTCCCCCTATCAAGTTTTTTATTTTTTATTTTTTTATAAATACAATTTTGCTTACCGGGGATGTACAATTTGATCTACCACAGTGACTGCGCAATCCCCCCTCTAAGGCTCTATATTTCATTCATTCTTCTTCAGCCCCCTGTATTTTGCCCTCCACTTCAGCGCCTCTCCCCTCCCCTTCCCTCCCCCTCTCCCCCCTCGGCCCCCTCTGTGTTAGCCCTCCACTTCAGCGCCTCTCCCCTCCCCTCCCCTCTCCTCCCCCTCTGCGTTTGCCCTCCACATCAGCGCCCATCCTCTCTCCCCAAACCCCGCTACCTCTCCTCCCTGTTTACCAAAGTTGAACTTCTTATTTTTCCACCCAGCTCCGTGCCAACCACATCCATTTAAATCGCTAGGTCATATGGGGTCATTTTCCAAGAAAGCACCAGTCGACCCAAACATATGCGCCGACGTAGTCTCAGACTAAGCCTGAAGCTTCTAACAATGTCATACTTCATTATCATTCTGCTTGACTACATTGGAACGCAGTTCGTTTCTATTTTGTTATGTTAGCTAGTGGCTATAACCACAAGAATCGCTCTTTATAGTTTTAATAATTGTCCAGGAAGGCCTAAAATCATAATCATGCCAAAAATAATAGTCACTGGTAGCCCTCATTATTTTTTAAACATTACTAAAGTATTTTAGTGTGCCTGCTTCCAAAATTATTTCGATGATTCACCTTCAAATGTAATTATGCACATGATATTAATATAATTGAGTTACTTACTCATACGCTTAAAGGTAAAGACCAGTAATGGTCATGCGATTGCATTGTGAAAGAAACGTTGTGGAATCGATCAGAAAAGGTTGATCATCTAGCATCTAGCATCTGCAAGGTTCTGGAATCATCAAAATGATAAGAAATTTGGCCCATTCTTCGTAAAGTTACAAGCACTATACACAGAAAGATGTATATGGGACTACCCTATCTCTCTCACCAGACCATGAGAGAAATAAATTTACCAAATATATGAATTAGTAGGCGGTTTCCCGGCAAATTTTTTATCATCATGTATTAGTCAAAACATATTCTTTCACATGATTGGTAATGAGAGCTTCCATTTCATTTTTTGAAATTGGGGCGTTGCCAATACTGGTCTTTACCTTTAAGTGTTTCATTTACTCCTTTAGTAACTTCCACCTTCATTTTATTCGTGGAAGAGCCGAAAGAAATCACAAATGTCGACATCTGGAATTGAGACTAACTCCCCTTGGAGAGAGCCAAGTTCAGGGGTAAAGGTGAATGCCATAAAATGACAGCTTGCTGTAAAGCTCGCTAAAAGTACACACTTGGCAAATACAAGTACATGTATACGGAGAAAGGAATATACGTACAGCGGAAGTAGAATTTTGGGAAAGATCTGACAAATTTGATCAACAAGCAAAAGCTTGGTTGAGGTGATATGGACAGAGCATTACTTACCAAGGAAGATACACTTCTTTGTTACGTCATGTTGGTTGAGTACATGGACATGGGAAAACATTTTTTGTTTTTTATCAAGTCGTTATTACAATAAATTAACTTGTCAACATAGTTTCATGATCCCCTACCCGACTCATGGCAGGTCATGATACTATCGTGGTATAATTTATATATATCTGAAAATGTAATTCATATTGGAGGTTATTGTAACTTGCAGTTATATTAATTAGGAGATAATGAACAATAAGATGATAACAATTAAAATTGTTGTCATTCACAGATAAAAGATACTCTGAACAGTTAGGAATTAAATGAAATTAAATGGATGGTTTGGTTTGTGTGTGTTTCTTTTTACCGTGGTAGAAAGCGATTTGATGTTTTATTGTTTTTGTTGTCATTCTAACAAATAAATATTCAATAAATCTAGATAACACATCTGCAATTTTTCAGATATAGGAGTTGATTTGCATTCCTAACATCAGCGAGGGAGCATTGCGACCGAGCGGAAAATAACAGATGGAAATGTCGAAAGTTGACTTACCTAATTCATTACCAAGTTTGCATAGTGTTACTGAATATTAAAGTGGATCATATTTATTATTTCATTTCCGCACCTTTTTTAAATTCTCGCTTGGGCACTTGGGGGAGAGGTTACCAGATTTGTTCGGGGGGGGGGGGGGGGTGTCCCAAGCTTCCCTTAGTTAAACTGCGGATGTAAATACCAGTCTAAAGTTACAATGTTCAACCAGGGTTTGTGAGTTCAACTCTTTCTTGCTTCTTACTCCGCGCACTGTAAGAAATAACAAGATAATTTCACTTCTACACATTCCGCTATTCATGTAACTAAAACGCTCTGTATTTATAAAGATGTATTATTGAAATGGTACAAAATAATACTTCATAGTTCTTCGTTCAGGATGCATTTTCCCCCACATAATATAAACCTGTTTTTTTGGTTTAAGCTGAGGCAAAACGCATTCTTTCCCTCCCATCGTCATCATAAATATTTTGTAAACCCGCCAAAACATGTTCAGTTATTGACGTCATATCCATGGTAAAATTCCTGGAAATGAACATCCTCTTTTCAATGTATACATTTGTAAATACGATGAATTGAATCACGTAGTAACCCGTTGAATTTGCAAGACAAGATCTGTAGGCCTACGTCAATTTTTATGTCTAAGATTCTTCGATGAAGCTTGGCTAAAACGTTTTAAAAAGGTTAAAGATGAATGAAAATAATAACTGTCTTGTCCTTGATCTTCGCTGACACATCTTCCAACGGTTTCATATTTATCTCGCTGCTGCGTTACAATGAAATGAAAGCCTGGCGTCAAGTATGGACACTTCAGATGTTTTCATTCTTGACAGTGATTTGTGAGGGGGATGAACTATACAAATGCGAAAATGGCATACATTATTGTTTATGACAAATATGACGTTGTTCATGACGTCAACATATTTCATATGCCTAAATATTTGTTATTGATAATGACATTGATTTTGGCAGTGAAGAAAACATGTTGTGGAGCCGTATAAAATTAGTGTAATTCTATCCTTCTATAGTTATCATGTAGATTTATCTCTCTGTCTCTCCTCTGTCTGTCTGTCTGTCTATGTCTGTCTCTCCCTCTCTCTCTCTCCCTTCCTCCCCTTCCCCATTTTTCTCCATCTCTTTCACTGACAATTTCACACTCTCCACCATCGGTGTTTTTTTAAAACATATCCCTCTTCCCCTTTCCTACTGTATATTCACTTTGCAGGAAATAAGGTGAAAACACAACCACATTCCAGTAACCATGGTAACAGTTTCGATCCTTAAATCTTGACAAGTTAATTTGATCATATGATTCTGATTTAATACCAGAGCTCTCATGCAGACAATCCCATTTTCTAATGACAATAATAGTGTTTCTAAGCGATGTAGACCTATTATTATTACCAGAGCATTAGCCCCAGCGGCCCTGATGAGGCACTCTGGCATTCGAAGAATTTCCTCTAACCGGGTCCCCATTTGCATCACCTGGGTGGAGAGTTGCAAATGCAGATTTCTGTCTTGCCACGGACTTAAGTGGCGTGGCGGTACCTGGTGACGTATCAACTAGACAACCCTGACACCTATACCCAGAACAAATGTCTACAGTAACAGAGCACAATCAATCTGTCGCTCCTGCTTCCGTTTGAAAAGAAAATCCCTTCGATTTCATCACACCGCCCATCATTTTGTATATAGATCTCATCGATCGCTTCCCGCGGTTTTCCTTTTGAAACGGCGTTTATTGATCCCACCCTATATAACGAGCTTGTTTACACACAATAACGAAAACAACAATTGTAGTTATGTTGGTACCACCAAGCACCGAAGGGTATTTTCCATTATGTGATCAAGCTTTATGTTCCATGATTCCCGAACGGCATGGCTGCCAACCATTCCCATTAAAAAAAAAATACCAACTGTTTTAATTGTGATTATATTCAAATTCATCTTATGTCATGATAAGTTCATGAAAATATAGAAGCGCATTATATGATTGATTTTGCCTCTATATAAGCTTTTCCTGTATTTTGGTTTGGCCGAGAGGAATGGTGCCAATATGAAATTATGTAGATTGTATAATTATGTTTAATTAAATTATTTTTTAATAATTTTTATGAGTGATATTTTATAAGAAATTAACCATGTGGAGTAAAATTTAAAAAGAAAAGACCATGTGCACTATAATGCTACTTTGTAATTTTATCATTGGAAGAAAAAAAAAAACTTTCTTGGAGGAAGGATTCCTATTTTTATGTGCTTTTTTAAACTAAATATTTTGAAAAAACTTCTGCATATAAAGCGAAAACCGAAGAGAATGTATTCCTAATCTAATCATTCTAAAGATTGTTTCCGAATTATTGCTGCGAGAGGGCGGTATGAAACACAGGTCAGTGAACATAGTGGGCGTGGCACTTTCTAAGTGGGTGTGTCGCCATGGCTGAGGGATCGGTTTCGTAAATCAAGACCGGAGTATTCAATAAACCATCACTCACGGTTGAAATACATCAAGGAACACATTATATTAATAGCATTTTTATACCGTTATTCTAAGTTTCTATCAATAATAATGATACTGTTAGCTGGAAACTGGGCATTATTATTATTATAAGGTATGACTAGGGAAATTCCCGACTAAATGTCTTGTAGACGTTATTACGGATAGTCGCAAGGTTTGCTATTCAAACAGCCTAACAGACACTCAGATTTGTATTTGTTCGTCATTAGATATTTGTAAGATTCAACAAATCGCAATATTTTCATCTTCTATGTAACATTTTGTTCATCATTGGCAAATTCCCATATTATATGATATTTCCTTACATGTCATTTATAATTTTATAGACTATATTTATAAATCAATTATAAATAGGTATATTGTGAATTAGTATAGTATGAAAAAATGTAATCAAACTATAATTAACACGATCGCGAAGACTTTTAGAATCAAATCAAGGACTACCTTATTGAAATCTTGTATAGATTACATAATACGTTTTTGTATAATTTGCACATTTTAAAAGGTTCTTGAGAAGATATTCATTTTCGGAAATCTTTGTAAACATGTTCATTTCACCCTTATTCCCAATTCCAAATCGCTTATTTAATAAATAATGAGAGGAATACTTGATTTTTGTATTATGATGTCGCAGCATGTAACTCCGGAGTATAGGCGCTTAGGCTGCGGCTTCTATTCTATTGACCTGGATCGAGAGAGGCAAATACAGATAAAGCGCATCTGACAAAGAGGCAGGGTTTCCAGAGATTGCGGCTTTTGAGGCGTTCATGTTAAAAATGGAAGAGTATAATTGTCATCAATATTCCCCTTTACATAAGCAACATTATTTGTAATCATTTGAAGAAAAGAATGATGCTGACGGCGAGCCCGTGAGAAGTGGCGCCCCTGTTCAAGAAAAAGACTTTATTAAGGGAAAAAAAAATCCCCTTTTATTTATACATCTAACATAATAAGGAGTTTCTGCGGAAACAATTTTGTTGCAATTTCTGTTCTCGCCTTTGATTGATTTCTGGCCAAATCTCCCACTTTTTACTTCCTCCAACGGATGAGACCCCCTCCCACTCAGGAATGAGAGGGCATCGATTTGACTGGTGGGATTCCCGAAGTAATATTATTACATTGTGAGGAAAAATTGATATTTGGGAAATGTTTTGCTCCTCCTTTTACAGACAATCCTGGATCCTCCTTCCTTTGTATACCGTAGGTGTACTTGTAATGTTTAGGTTTGGTTTCAACTCCCTGGTTTCAGTTCCGAAAGAAAATAATACGCTACTGTTGAAATTAGAAGTGATCCAAATAGTATCATTATTATTTCTCCATGCAGGTATAGAAATGAACAAAATCATATGGGATTCGATTTAGAAGTTCATTTAATGAGGGGGAGAGAGAGAGAGACTGAGAGAGAAATCGGGATAAAGAGAGAGAGAGAGAGAGGGAAAGAGAGAGAGAGAGAGGGAAAGAGAGAGAGAGAGAGAGAAAGAGAGATTTTTTCGTATCCCTTTATGTGGTAAACCAGAGATTAAACATGTAGATTCCATTTTTGAAAAAAATACATGTAGGCCTTATCTCACAATCGATATGTAACATTATCAGTTATCAAAATGTCCCACTGACTATTTGCTATCTAACTTCGTGAGAATAATATATTCCGGTGCAATTATTAGGGGGAGGGAATATTATCAGTGCTTGTTTGCGTTTCATTGTAGTATGGTTTTGTCAAAATATATATTCATTAATCTTTTATTTCATATTGGGGCTTCCCCACGACTAGGCAAAGCTTTGTCATGTAAATTAAACGAAACAAACGGACGCCTACCAAAAATGATTTCTTACTCCTATACAATGATGATCCATTACAGTATTACACTATTTCTTTCTTGTGTTGTTGTTGTTGTTAGGTACAGTGTCATAAATACCCAGGTAAAACAGAGGCGTCAAAATATACCGGTAGCCTTCTAAAGTTCGAACTAAATTTCCCTGTTTTGCTCACAACAGGACTTCCGAAAGCTACCCTATTTATGGCAAATTGGGCCAGTTAGCAGGCTCGCTGCGGTGCACAATCTTTTTATACACAAATCTATGGATCTACTTTTGTGCATGATTTTTCTAGAGTTTATTGAGCATGCGCAGTCATCAAAGTATGGCGGACGTCCTATGCATAAACATTCCGTGTCTCCAGAAAAGGTCCAGATTTTACGTTTCTTCGTCAGGTAAAGGTAAGACAAGTTTCATTTTAGAGCATATTATGAATTTAGATGAAGAAATCATCATTATTCGATCGGTATTAATGTGTACAGTTGACAAAGAAGCTGAAGATAAATACGATAATAAATTGCTAACATGACATTTCTCCGTGTCTGCGGAGGCTACGTACGGAGATGTCGGTACGTTGGTAAGGGGGCTTGCTTGCCTACGTACATTGTAAGTTGCCTATGTGGCACTTTCACTGCACTGCGGCTAGGGCAGGCTCGCTATTGGACAGCACGTTAACAGATGCCAGCTGGCAAGTTTGGTTTTCCGTATGGTGCCTTATTTTGTAAGACCTTGATGTTTGTGTAGCGTTCAGCAGTATATTCAGACCTCCAAACTGTAATTATTCCCAACTCAAGTCAACCATCTGTTACTTTTGACTTTCAGGAAGACACTGAAAATGAAATCTAGACCTAACTTTCAGCCCCTTCTCCAGTTCAATACAAATGTCTTCTGCCAGTGACAGGAGAGAGTGAGTCATTTACTGAACCCTCCCTCATTACCCTAGTCTTCTAATCCAAGAAGGGGGTAAACAATTAGTAGCAAGTTGGTGTTACGCGACTGGAATGTACACACATGACAGGCATACCTTTCTGTCTACTGCACACAGAACTTTGCATTGTTGGACCCTCAGTGTAAAGAGTACAGCACAGATAAAAGTTCTAGACCTACTAAATGCACATGACAGATCCGATTTAAATCCCAGTAATAATGTTGTGGTTGAGTGAGCACAAATTGTAAACAAAATCAATTTTCTTTTTATCGTGCTGATTTTGGTATTGTCATGTCAATGTCATGTTCTCACCTCATTCTATACAATTACAAATAGATCTAGGGATTTCTCGTAAATCATTTCTGTAATTGTTAAGGTGTCATGTTTTTGTGTCTGAATTTGAGTTTCTTTCAAAAAGCTATTCTGTAGATAATTTGTCTTCCATGTTATTTCTTTCTGAGCTGTGATCTATTACATGGGTACTTTGTGGTGGAATCTGTCTTTAATAATGAGATGCCATGTAGACATTCATTTTGCAAACTATTTTTTCCCCTACTATTTTCAGACTAGATAAACTCTTCTTTCTATTTATTTGAAATGTCAGACTTATGATCCCCCCCCCCCCCTCTTTATGAGAAAATTGAACATGTATATGTAGCTTTATTGAAACTTGACTTGCAATCTTACAATTTATTTATTTTTTTCACAAAAATAAAAGTTTACCTTTTTGACAACAATTGAGAATTGTGATTTGGTAAAACAGTGGGAAGAGTGCACTCCACTCTATGTTCATTTCTTTTTCATTTAGAGGGATGAAAAAAAAAAACTTTCGGCCTGGAAGCCACACTACTCCTTTCCCCCTCCTGCCAAAGCTGCCCCCTCCCCCAATTTGCTATCTTTTTTCCAGGCCATGGAATTATAACATGGCTGGCAATCTGCCCTTAAAATTTGGCAAAATATGTAAGTCTTTGAATTCTCGAAGTATGATACCCTGCATCTATTTTGTGTTAAAACTTAAAAGTAGCCTTCAGAAAACGATTTAAAGTTTAACCCCTGTTAATAATAAGTATAGTATAAATATGCTATTTATGCATCACAAAATAGATTATTTTTATGTACCTGCAGTGTAAGTATGGCCGACAATGCACCTTGCTAGGACTATGCGGGTGAGTTTCTAAAAAAGAAACGCTGTCTTGGTGCGATGACCTAGATAGTGGGGGTCATATCATTTCTTTTGGGATTAGTTTTGTATATATTTGTAAAAGGCATGATGATGGTGGTGCATTATGCTGGCTAGACATCCTCAGCCTCTGTAGTCTGTGTGGACCTGGGGGGAAACAAGAAAAGAGAAGGAATATCTTCCAGACGAGCTTTCCCCACGGATCGAAAACTGCACTGATTTAGTAGCGGTGCTCCAGAGGCAAAAAGAAGAGGATGCCAATTATGAGACCCTGCTGTCTGCCCATGACCTCCCCATTCTAAACAAACTGCAGCTAGAAGATACTGCTTGTAGGTCGGCTCAGAGCCCCCACGGAGTAGCACAGTGCTCAGTGGGTCTGCAGGTCAGGGTTCAAGGTGCTGTATCTCTCGCTTGATGCCTCGACCAAGCCCAAGGTGCACTGATCCAACAAGTCCCGGGATCCAACTGTGAAAGAAATCAAACAAATTCCCGGCTAAAATTCAATAAGATACCCTCCTTTTCACCGCCAGTCTTGCTGTCTGTGTTGCAAGGCTGGAATCAGGGAAAGAACATTGTACATTACATATTTGATTGTATCTTGTTGGTTTTGATCAGGTTTTGAAAGTGGATGTTGGAATACACTTGTGTTTTCTGTACAGGACACTTATAATACAGGAATATTGGAAGTTTCTATTTTCTCAGGAATTTAATGAAACTTTTAGGAGCAAGATAAGGAGATTTATTATCGGTGAGATTGGACTCTTGACAAGGAGGATAACAACTTGTACATGTATATTCATTATTGGTGTACTGTACTCTTTCTTTGGATGCATTTTGAAATCAAGGAACGTTTTTCAAGCGTGAAGAGGAGAGATGCTGTAATCTTTTTCTGCCAGGAAATTTGGATAACTTGTTGCGTTGGATGGTGCAATCAAATTCTCAGTTGGAATCAAAATAAGGGTTAAATGTAAGTAAGTCCACGGAGACTATAAGGATTGTTTAAGTACACATATTTTTCTCATTGAATGACAAACTTAATACATATACATGTATACTGGTAAGCCATTTACCTCATTTGTAGCACCTGTATCCATCACTTTTTAGTCTGCCAGGTTCTTTTGGAACTGCATCTGGTGAAATTCAACTTTCATAACCAGTGCCTTCATCAGAAAGTTTTTGTTTTCCTTTTCCTTTTTAAATTTGACACCTGACAGTGATGGTGGCATAGTAGTTCACAAAGTTGTCTTGAAAGTTGCACAATACAGTCACTCTGCATTGAGATTGTAAATAAATACTAGGTGGGATTTAATGATATTATCAAGCATAAATGAATTGTATTCCAATAGGTGGGCGCAGGTTGAGAACATTTCTACTATATTGCTATTTTTACAATCCTGAGAAAATCTGTAGTGCAGAGTAATTTAGAGCAGCCTCTGAGAGGAGAAAGGGATCCCTTGAAATTTCAATTCTAGAAACCACATTTGTTGCCCATGTAATCTGTAATCTGTAATCCCCAATTATTTCCCTCTTTTTGTATTTTCTTCAGAGCTGTATTATATGGAAGGACCTACTGCAGTGGAATTATTTCTCACAATGGGGGATTGTGAAAGAAGGGCCCCCGAAGGAAGAGAGAAATGGGAACTGAACTTTCCTTGACAGCAGCGCCCCGGTCTATCTGTCATTGATATTAGACTCTTTCTGACACCTCTCTCAGTCTCACCTTCGATGTGTGATGAGCTTGTGTGTTTATTTATGTGTGAGGAAATTCCCCAGTGTTTATTTTTAGAAAAATCAGGGAAAGTTACCAATTACGTCTGACCAGCCATGAGAATTCTTGAACCTCTATCCAGCACAAGTATTATATTTGAAAGATATAGGCCTGAAAACCCTGCCTCTTTGTATGCGCTTTATCTGCAGTTGCCTGTAGTTTGCAGGTGAAAGTTATTCCCTATACATTCATGGCAATTGATTGAAAAAACAAAACAGCAACAACAAACAAACACAATAAGCAATGTTTACTAATGAAATAAATCATAAAATTAACAATTTTCCTTCATACTAAATAGACCAGAATTCTGCTTTAAAACCTTCCAAGACGTTGTCTCGTACATACTGTATGATTTTTTTTAGAATTAAACAATGTACATGTATGAAGTCAAACAAACATGTTTAATATTACAATTTCAATGATATAATTTTACTTCTGTTTGACGTTCTAGCTTCTGAAGTTTCCTTCATACTGTCAAAGGGTAGACTATCCATTTACAATTAAACTCTATCAAGACATGACAAAATGATATGGGGGGGGGGGGGGGGGGTGGGGGAGAGGAAAGGATAGCCTTTGTGGATAAAAATAAACCCAGCAATCTGTTATCATGTTTCCTCGACCGCCAATGTTAATTTTCAGTCATCAAGATTTCTGGATGGGAAGGATAAAATAGTCTGAAACTCATCTGATGTTTCCTAACAAAGGTACTGTTACAATATCTACATGCTATGTTCATACGAAACCATCATAAATTTAAGTTTGCGAAATCTCTAACTTATAAACAGTAATCGCAAGTTATTGTGTCTACATGGCACAAAACTTCAAGTGATGACCCCCACTCTGCTGCTCATTATCATGCTAACATTCAGATCACTCATGGTTTATAAACACATCAAGTAATTTCATAATCCTGATTGTGACTGCCCGGTCTCTAAATGCATGATTACTTTGAAGTTTAAGACCATGTCCAAAACTTAGAGATAACTTACACTAACGTATGTTTTGGTCTTGTGTGAACCCTCATCGTTTTATAGTGGATTGTTGTGTATAACTTTGAGGTTACGCAGACTTAAAGTTAAAATCTACGACGTCCTGTGTGAACATAACTAATGTTGTGCCTGTGCTATCAGTTACAGGATCTCGGTGTTAATTAGCTTAATGCATGCTATCCACAGGAGTTAATAGATGTATCCAAGATATAGCATGCTCTACAAGCATTAGTACCGTGTAGGCAACCAATCAACCCCCCTTCCTTCACTTTCATTAAATAATATCACATTGTACTCGTTATTTGGTCTCTAAGTGCTACCGTATATAACGGTGTATAAACCGCACTTTTTTGCCGCCGAAATTTTTTCAAAGTGGCGCTATGCCTGGCAATGTCTCCCAGCTCGGTAATCGGTGTGTTGACTCACCACTCGGAAACTAGAACAACACTCAAATTTGTCTGTCATCTTGGTTTGAAAGTAATCTTTCTGATAGATCTCAATATGTAGTTTATAATAATAATTCCTCCAATTTTTCTTCTATTACATGGTGTACCACAAGGTTCTATCCTAGGTCCCTACTGTTTTTTAATTTACAGTACCGTAATGATCTTACACACACAAAACAAAAATCTCGGCAAAAAAAAAAAAAATTTTAAGGGCGAAAAAGAGGGGTGCGGTTAATACACGAGGGCGGTTTATACAACGTTATTTACGGTAATCATTGATAATACATTTTGTGAATATTATATTACATATATCCGCTTACAGTTGGTCTGTACAAAGGTGCATGTGGCAATGAATACAACATTTCATTTGCTTCTGTTATATTCAATTCAAACTTCTTAAAGTAGAGTATTATAATTGATTTATTTGAATACGATACATTTATTCATCCTCCTTGCTTGCATCTACGGTAGCTAATGATCATTCTTGTCTGCACATCAAGACTTTCAGAGTCATACTTACTAGATTTTTATCAGTTTTTTAATACTACACTAAAAAAACTCGTGTGTAGAAAAGTTTATTAATTCATTGAGAAACAGTGGAGTTGCATCTGTTGACAGTAAACTCATGTCTTTCAAATTAATTATTGATCAAAGTTAAAGCACTCCATATGCCTGCCAAGTTGTCGGCTTTGTTTGTTTCATTTTGATTGGGTCTGAACTTGAGACTACAGGGTGGATGTAGACTATGCCCCCTCAATTAGCATCATGCCATCATCTTGGAAAATCAGAGTAGATATCACCATGGCAACAGTAGTTATAACTGAAGACCCATCTCCAGTATACATGTAGGAGTGGTGCATGAAGGAGTCGTAAAACAGGAGATAAAACCTCGGCATGGGTAGACTAGGGGGCTGGCTAAACCCAGACGTCCATAAACAGTAATATGGTAGAAATGAGTCACAGCGATCTAGGTTTCCTTTCTCTCTCTCTCTCTCTCTCTCTCTCTCTCTTCTATACATGTATCCATTTATACGTGTTTGCCAGTGAATATGTGTTTATGTGTGTTTCTTTAATGTATTAAAGCTTTTCTGAAAGCCTGTCAGGTTAGAAACGCTTGTTTACTCTCATACTACGTACAGTGTAGATATTACATGTGAGGCTCTGAAAGTATTGTAGGGGACTGATGGCGCTTCTACACTTGGACATCAATTGGATGTAAAAAGGCTTAGCCCAAAAAGTTGTGGGAAACAAGATAAGGTGATTGTTGGGTGGAATTTCTTAACAATTACAGGTATTTGCCTAAGTTTTAAGGCCTCTTTGATTTTCTATTTTTGCTAATAAACACATACATGCACTGTATCTGTGGTGGGAATATGAATCCCATTTCGTTTAGGATTACATTTTACAGTGAGGAATACTTCAGTAAACATGCCTGACTGATCTTAAAATTATCATTTTATTAATACAAATATGGGAAGTCAACCATGCTAAATACATGCATCACTTTTAAAAGTGATTATTGAGGAGAATGTAGGCATGTCATTTGGGGCAGACAGACTGGTGAATTTCATGGTTTTTCAGGCATTCAGTTGAGCTATACAAAGTTTGCTCATTGTGTATCAAAATGACCCATTTGACTGCGCACCCATACACCATCACAATCCTTCAGCATTCTTTGCAGTTTAACCCCCAGTCCAGAAAAAAAAGAAAAAGAAAAAGAGCAAGGTTACCCAAATTCTGGAAAGAAAAGATGAAAAAGAAAAAGGATGAAAAAAGAAGAAGAAAACATGACCTTTCTCCTGAACTCTATTGTGTGCCAAATTGTACTGCCGCCAGCACCGAATAGCTTGTGCATGCCAGAATGGTGAGCAAACTATCAGCCCTTTCAGACTGTGCGAACCGCCGTCATAAAAAAGATACTTTTTAAAGTTTTTGCTAAGAAATACACACAATGACTTTATGTAAAGGGGCTTTACACGTAGGATAAAACACTTGTTGAAAAAGAAATATATTGAGAAACACACAACATTGACTATTTTGCAAACAGGTAATACAAATATTTATATGATCAGAAAATTTAGAATTGCACGAGTTATTCTTCTCTAAGACAATACAATGTTTTCACCAGGTCAACCCAGAGGAAACAATCAGAAAATGAAGCCCAAAAGAATTTGTACTGTATGATTTTTAGTTTACAACATTCACATGAAAAATGTAACTTATTACACACACACATTTGTAGCTACATGTATGCACCTGTATAGAGGTATAGCACTCAAGTTTCAAGTATGAATGGGGGTACATGTATATCCAGTAACAGTCCTCTTTCCCACCCTCTTTACCCCATAAAATGATCCCAAGAGCCACTGTATTGCACACACAGTATGCACTTGTGCACATAAGGGGGCATTCTCTGTGTTGCTTGTACAATGAGCCCAGCCCTAAACTTTCCCAGGCTGTAAACCGAGTGGGAGCCTCCTTTCCAGGATCTTTGGTTTTGTAATGGAAATTGTGAAAGATTTTTATCTTTTATCTACATGTACATGTATTTATTCATTCATTTATTTGTTTATTTATTTATGTATGCAGTTATTTATCTATTTATTTATGTAATTATTTATCTATTTATTTATGTAATTATTAATTTATGTATTAAGTTATTATTATTTTGGAGAGTGGGTGGGTAAAATTCATGGAAATAATGGATTTGGGGATGCCTTGTGAATAGTAGTTGTACCTAGCAAATCGGCATTAATGAGCTTACACTGTAGCACCAACATTTATATCTACCTGTAGTTTATTATAGTAAAAATGAAAACATACCGGTAGTTACTAGTAAAAAAAAAAAAAATGCTGGTATTTTGCAGGGCTCGACGTTGACAGGCGCCATGGGCAGGCGCCTTGGGCAGGCGCCTTGGGCACATGTGCCCCTCAGATTTCAGATTTTAACATGGGGGTTATGCATCTATATTATTAATATGCAAAATCGCCGCGGGGGGTCCAAAACGGGGCAAAACGGTTCCTCAAAAACGCCTTTCCCCGACCGCGCCCGCCTCCGCCGTGGCGCGGAAACGGCGACACAATGCATGTCTCCCGTAACCCGCGTGCCACGTCGACCCCGCGATCGACGTCCATGCCGTTAAACGTGGTATTCGAGGTTCCGGGGAGGACGGGTGGACGAAAGCATGGTGATTGTGACTGTGTGTGAGCTGAGACTCGACAACACTTTGAAATTGCTGTTATTGCCCCTATTTTAATATAGTTTTGTGACTATAGAGGTATGAAACCTGAGCTTAGATTGTGATTATTCTGCCCATGTATAGTTTTATGCTGAATTTCGATAATCATTTTTCAAAGTAAAGTTTTCACAAGAAAATTCAGATGGTCGTTTAAAAACATAGCCATGCTGGATAGAATACTTTTACTATGATACAGTTCCTTCATCAAATCAATGCATTAAAACGGGTATTATGGTGCGCCATTCATGGTCAAACAGCGTATATTATAAAAATCGTCTAGACCCTACAGAAATATAATCAAATTTTATTTTCAATAGCACATAGGCCTCTTTCTATTTACCGCCCCCCCCCCTTACCCTCCCCCTAGAATCCCGTGGATTTTCCACGGGTCCTGCTAGTACATAAATATTGCACTCTTGGCCCCCTCCAAATACATTGTAGGTTAGTGTTAACCTAGTTTGCAGGCACAAACCCTGGTCAGTTGTAAAAGAGAGTCTGCACTATAAGACTACCATAGGCCTTGTACTATACATGTAGCTGCTCCTGATCTGACACTATATTGACACAACCAGTAGGTAGCTGGGCTAGGCTTCTCTCAAGGCACAATGATTTGTTGATAAAGTGTCAAATTAGGGTCTGTGCTTGCAGACTAGTGTTAACCCTTGGTGTTGCCACTATTCTTCCACTGTTGTGAAAATGTACAGGGTCTGTTATACAGACTACTGGCACTAATCTGAGGACCTTCAGTCAGGATGTGCTGTGAATCATGTGTTTTTGAGTTTGACAGTTCGCAATACGTCTGGCATACATCATAATATTGCCTTTGTTTCAGTAAAGCAGCTTACATTGCCCCCTCAGCCATCATCACAAATAAGCTTATCAATGGAAGTTGTTTTTGTATTTTGGATACTTTGAAATATTTGTGAATGACGGTGTCAAATAGCTGCATGTTCATGTAGCTGTGATCTACTGAATTGAATTTGAGCATATTTTATTTTCCTTTTGACTGGATATCTTTCTTGCCGTTGCATCCTAATGAAAAAGAATATGTAGAAGTGAGAATTAGGTGTGTACAGTTTAGGGTACAGATTTATAACTTTGGAATAATTTCACAATTTTTTTTTGACAGGTTCTCTTGTTGTTGCAGGGATTTACAATATTAATTAAACTTATTGGGTGGTATTCTCATAAATTAAGCCGGGACTAAGTCCAGACTAAACAAGAATTTTAGTTCACACTTCTATGGAATGCTAGGTTTCACCTTCCTCCTTCAATATTCATGACAAAGATAATCTACCAAAGACTTTGTTGAAATTCAGTTCATACTCATATTATCTTTTTCTTCCCATTTCATTGCAAAATTAATTTTTTGGACACTTTTTATTGAAGGATTAAAATAATCTGTACAGGGTAAATGAGTTGGCAACAGGCACTCCATAAAAGTGTGGACTAACTTAGTACGCGCTAACTTAGTACACGCTACCGGAATACCACCCAATACCGTTAATTGATATAACTTCGTGCATAATATCCTGAACATGTTAATTGCACTATCTTAAGTTTGAATACTGAGGGGTATCTTTAGCAGACACCCATTTCCTGGTCGTTCCTTATGCAACAAATCTTACATCACAGTGCCAAGACCAGCACCAAAACTTACATCATAGTGCCAAGACCTAGCTGCACCCAAACCTTGGCACATATTTTGAAAAGCCCTTTTTTGTACACAGTAATTCACCAGCTCGGTGAGATGAAGCACTTGTATTAGTAGTTCCCTTTGTTGTTTACTGTTAGCCTACATGTACAGGTGTATGTGTCTATTGTAGGATAAATGGCCAACTATTGTTTTGGATTGATTTTGGAAACTACAGAGTATGTTTCAGAGTGAGTATATACTAGTCCATTTATAGTCCTGCCATTAATACAATGTAACATTTTTGGGGCCTGTTAATAGCTGGACCGAAATAACTCCGGTATGGGGGAATTCATTAATAAAATTGACATTTGTCAACCTTCCCTACAGTATGCACACACAAAATAGCTGAATTAATACTTTTTTGGTATTGATGGTGTACGTTTATGCTTGGAGGGGATCATTTTTTTAGTGTTCTACCGTACACTGAGCCAATGATATGTCCACAGATCTGTATTGCACTTTGTAGGACAGGGTAGATGTGTATGTGTATATAAGCACAGATTTTGTTTGTTTGTTTTACCTGACTGCTAAGAAAGCATGCGTTTACCTTGTAAGTAATGGCTTTGAGTCCTCTCAGATGGACTTGGTAATGAGGAATAATGCCTTACCAAAGGGCATTAGCACATTGACTTGGTTTTGAACCCAGGACCTCCTGGTTATGAGACCACCGCTCTACCACTGAGCCATCGCGCCTCCTCGATTGTACTAGAATCCATGATATTAGGAAGAGGGAAAACAGTAAGCTGAATTTGTACTACATGTAATGTACCATGTAATGTACCACGTAATGTACATTTACCAGATGTCCATTATTTACAAGTTGTTGCTCTAATGAGTTTCCGGGTGCAGGAAACACTCCATTGTTATGTACATACAGGGTGTTGTTTCTGTGCAAATAGACTGGACTTGAGGGAGGGGATTTAGATGTAAACAAAAGGGTTTGTTTGTGATGTTGGCTGAGTGAGGGGGAAATAGAAGGACTGTGTGTGTGTGTCTTTCGCAGGTGGAGATAATTGGAATTTTCTCAGGATCAACAGCTCTTATTTCTCTAAGAATAACAATTTAAGCTTACGTGGATATTTGACATGGAAGTGGGAAGGGATGATGTGGGATATAACTGAAAAGGCACACTAATTTTAGGTTTGTACAACAACAACAGCGACAATAATAGCAACAACAGCAGCAACAACTACAACAACTACAGTGTACAACTACAACTACATACATGTACATGTAAGTAATGTAATTGGAACATTTTTTCTGTCGTTTTGATTGTCAGTCAAATGGTGTTGCATTGTCACTAACTGTACTTTTTATCAGATAACTAATTTAAGAAAGTTAAGATACATGAACAGTATGTTTAATACATGAGAGATTGATTACAAGTAGATGTAGTATATTTTGAAAAAATAAATAAGTAATAAAAAGATGAAACTCTGTGCTATAGAACAAAGGTCTGGTAACCTTCACGACCGACAATACGATAGGCGCTGCATATACATTCATATCCTATTCTAAGGGTTCAATGTTGAGTGCACATCATCAGGAATATTACATACATGTATAAACAAACATGTTTGGGTCTACACCGAACACTGTACCTCGAGGTGTTAATTTGCATGCCAACTCGAACTTCTCTAAAACACACTATCGAAGCTGTAGAGAACCTTGTTCTCTGGATTGCGATAAATGTAAATGAGGTTGTAGATATTCTAAATGCTCGTGCTGAGCTATGAATAGGATGGAACTGATGGGGCAGTCAGAGGCCCGCAGGCCCTCTTTCACTCTCCTTGATTAGAGCGTCCAGCGTCGCTACCTCGTGCTGCACTTTTCTTTCAGTAGAGAAACAAATGATGATACTGTATGGGAGGAGTAATATGGTGAAGAGTGCCTTCATCATACACCGTATGTACACCGTACAAGTACATGAACTCGGTGGTTAAACTTTATATCTACATGTATTGTAGGCCTGTATGTCCATGTATTTGCAATGCACTTCTCAGTTTATGGACTAATTTGAAGTTGCAGGTTAAAAGTGTGAGCTGGAATACTGTCATGTTTACTAGTAGGCTCTTACACTGTACATGTACATGTAGGAGGTTTATTGACCTGAATTTGTTTCAAAATTAAAACTACTGGAAAAACTTATGCACTCAATACCGGTAATTCAAGAAAAAATTGTGATTGTAGAACAGTTTAAAAATACTTCATTTCAGTTTTGTTATGAGTTTTGAAGTACAGTTGGTTGCACTTCATGAAAGCACTGTTATCAAATTTCTTTGCCATCTGAAAGTTCAAGTTTGTTATCCTCTAAGATTGCACATGCACCCTCTATGCATAAAACCATGTACATGTACATAATCTAAAGCCATTCACCTTTATGATTTACGTACACATGTATGCATACTGTGCTGTATAGCAACTTTAGCAAGCATGCATACAAGGCCTGTAAGCAGTGTATATCCGTAGGCTTAGCTGATTCAACAGAGCTTGCTGGCCTGGCCTGTTGGGTAACCTCCTTTTTGGCTGACTGCCCTTCTATCCGAAGGCCATGCCTGTTACAGAAATTTCCTGTTACACAGTCAGCGATATGACCATTACTGGGGGACAGCGATAGATCTTGACATTTTGATATGACGCCTAGGCTAGGCTAGGGAAAGTTCCATGGCTTTAATACATTGCAATGCATGTAATGTACAATGTAATGTACAATGTAATGTACAATGTATGCTGTGTGCATGTAGATTTAGTATTGTATTCATTGCCCAGTCCCATGCATTAACTTTGATACGCATGAATATCGCGGGGTCAAACTTAGTTTTTATTGTTGCTAATTTTCAGTGAAAGTCGTTTGTAGTGATTTTTTTAGACATTGCAATGCCTTCATAGAAATAAATTGATCAGGGATACTTTCTTCATGACGTGCTCTCAACTTTCTTTTCCTTTATCTAAAATATTCTTGAGCTTTTACATGAGAAACATTTCCTTTTCCACTTAATGGTGGTACTGTTACGTCCATTGAATACATTCAAAAGATCAGATTCAGGGGCGGGGGTGGGGAGAGGACTTATGTAGAGTTAGGGGCGTGTTACCCTTACACGTAGCCTCCATTTTTGTTCTCACTGTCGACATGAACTACACGTCCATATTGGAGACATCTCAAAGTCGATAGTGATTCAAAGAATGCTTGATAGAAAATTACTGAATACCTGATAATTTAACCAACTTTGTCACTTTGTGTGTCTGACCCGCTGCATTTTTTGAATGCCTTTAGAAGAAGATTTATGAATGTGTGATATTAGTGCAGCCCCAGGTTAATTCTTGCCTGGTGTGTCAATTTAGAAAATATGCAAGACCTCCATCTTTGACCCCTACAATTTACCACAAGTTTTTTTATGCCTACATATTTGTTAATATATTGAGAGACAAAAATAGAGAGAGATCAGAGAACGAGAGAGAGAGAGAGAGAGAGTGTGTGTGTTAGAGAGAGAGAGAGAGAGAGAGAGAGAGAAAGAAAGGGGGAGGGGCAGGAAAGGAGGGAGAGGGAGAGAAGGGTGTATTATTGCTTTCTTCAGTGGGAAATTTATGTACAGGTCATCCTCGATGCTCTTTAAAAGCATTGTAGAGGTAACCCAAACCCAGCCTCAGGGGCAGGTGCCCCGCCCCTTTCCATTGTTACCCTCATACCACTAGGGACTTTGTTGATGGAGAACAATGCTACACACTCTGGAATCTGCCCCTCTACTCTTCCCCATCCTTTTAAAGAAGATACATCTATACATCTACAGGTCATTTTCCATTGTTATAAATGATCAAAATTGTGCATATTAAAATACATTTTTATCTTGTAGTCCTACGTGTACAGTGTATGTGGTGGAACGACAAGAAGAGAAAAGTTAGCCTAAAAATGAAAGAAATTTGAACTGTTTCCAACTTGCAACCATGTACTTCCCAAACAAATTTCAGACGTTAAAGTTTGATGCAGTTGCTTGTGCACAGGCCTACATGTACATAGATGTGTACAGTACATGTATGTAATTATTTCTCCCATTATGGCATTTTTGGATAAACATATATTCATGCTAACATCCCTTATACAATGTACATTATGTACAGCAGTTTTATTTTACAGTGTGCAGCACAGTGGCTGAACAGAAAGCTGTACTTGCAAATGTATGTCGTAGTTCCAAAAAATCATTCCAGACCATGACAATAATAATAATACACTTAAAATGTATGTGCGACAGAATATAAACCAATGCCCCTTCAAGAAGGCAGTGATGGGAAAGGCAGAGGAAGAGGGCTAGTCTCCTCCATCAGGCACTTAGAGCGATTTATTCTCACAGTTGGTACATGTACCAGTGAGAGTGCAAAAGATGTGTTTCTAAGGAGTACTTTGTAGTAAATTACAGTAGATTGTAGTGCATTACAGTACATTGTAGTACATTACAGTACATTGTAGTACATTACAGTACATTGTAGTACATACAGTATGACTGAGATGTGTATGGACAAGGTTACAGATACATACATGTAAGTGCAGAAGTTGTTTTTATTGGCTCAACTGGTCTTTTTTGAAGAGTTGTATCCTTGACGTCTGAGGAAATGGTGAAGGACTTGTGTAACCACAAGGAAAAGATGCTATACCAAATATTATCTGGATTACATTGGATAATGTTTTTTTAATCCAGTAACTACTTACTTCTCTAATCCCCATTGGATTTATCCAGGGACTTCTTTATTTCTGTAGCCAGTTGGTCAAATTTTGCTGTACAGATCTCTCTTAATCCTATGTTCCATGCCCGAAATGGCATATCACTGGAGTAAAGCGATGTACATGTACCTAATGTTATTTCCATCGTAAGGTCTGCTAGTGAAGACTACTAGGGGGACAGGTTGAAGAATGCTGACTTGTGTAAGAGTGGATATATCTTGCGAATTGATAATCCATGACATGACAGTGCCACGGTTTGTCACATCATGTTGATAGAGAAGGCCTCAAGTACAAGTACATGTACATTATGTCCGTTGAGAGCCAGAAGATCCTTAACCCATTGCCTGTGGGGCAACCCGTGGCTCAGGTTTTGAAGCCTATGGGATTGAGAGATTTTGGTATTGGATGGGTTAAACCTGTCCAAAAGGACATGAGTGAATTGCCTTATTACTCTCTCTCAGCACATTATTCAATAAAAAGGGACATATTTAGCTTATAATGTGAGAAATTAAAAGTAACAGGAGGAGGGGGGAAGGAGGAAGGGGAGAAGGAGGAAGGGGAGGGGGAAGGAGGAAGGGGAGGGGGGAAGGAGGAAGGGGAGGGGGAAGAAGGAAGGAGGAAGGGGAGGCGAGAAGGAGGAAAGGGAGGGGGAGGAAAGGGAGGGGGAAAGAAGAAGCGGGAGGGGGGGGGGGGGGTTAAATTGGATGAAGATAAGTAAAGCATTTAGTCAATATTTGTTTTGTTCCTTCAAGTTACATGTTTGTTCATGTAGGCCTACATGTACAGTATGAAGTGTAGTGCAAACATCTGACATCCTGGTAATTAAAACAGGGCCCTGTTTCATAAAACTTGTTTTCAATAATAAACGCTAGAATTCTATGACAAATTTTCTCTCAGCAAATCAAATACCTTGATTTCAGTAACTTAAATAACAGTTATATTGTAACTTGTTATTGATATTTTTTTAATGAAACAGGACCCAGAAGCATCATAATACACCATGTACATGTAGCTGCTTTATATGTAAGCCCCACATGTACTTTTAAATCGAAGCTTACAGCTGTAGCACAGACAGCCATCCACAGGCCCCTAAAATGTTAGTATGGAGCTCTGATGCTAGTCTCTCACAACAAATTATGGAAACAAACCTCTCTACTTCCTGTGTTTGTTTTGTTCATTTTGGCAACATCAATTTTTGTATTCAAAGAAATAATGAACATGTGGATATGGCAACATACAAGAGGAATGCTTCAAGTGGTATACAGAGTGCAGTCATAACATCCGATATTGTGGTTATATACATGTTCTTGAAAGTAATTAATCTTTACCTCGAAAATGCACTTGATACTAAAAATAACGTGTAGATGTGCTATTTGTATCATGAATACAAATAGCTAATATCTAAACTGAAACAAAACTGCTGCGGTTTTTACCGTCTAGTTTCAATTAGTGTTTACCCTAGTTAGGTTGATGTGTACAATGTGATGGCAATAGAGTTTTTTGCAAAAATGATGAGCATTAATAATTAAAGTTCATATTGACCTCAATTTTTATTTAAATAGTTCATATTTAGAATACAGTTCCATTTTATATTGTGACAGTGTCCCACTAGTGGTTTTTAATTGTGATGAGCTGGGCATGCACACACACATTGCAACCGCACACATACATGTACATGTATGGCAGATCATATCTCATGGTTGATGTGGCCATATTGTGGGTAAGTGTTGATGATGATTTGCCATTGGGTTTGAATGACGTCATTTCTTCTCCGTGATGCGGAAGAGCTATTAAGGTACCAGCTGTGGGGTTCTAGGGCCTGTTCAGACTGGAGAAAATATGCGTATAGCTTGTGTAAAGAAACGTCATATAAAGAATCGTTGTACAGCAAAAGGGGCATTCAGACTGGATAGCAACATAATCATCTAAAGAATCATTGTATAGCATACTGGAATGACATCCTTGCATAAAGAAACGTTGTGTTGTGTAATGAAACTGGATTTGAACGGGTCAATTGACTTGACAGATGGCCAATCAGCAGTGTGTTCATAATCCCCACCCACATTTTTTGTACAATTCAGCGTTCAGCCTAAAGTAGGACGTTTCTTTTTTCTTTAAGACGTTCAGACTTAAGGTAATTGCTTATTGTATGCCTATACTTTGTTCCTGTATTTAGCAATACAATAAATTCTGGTCGTCTGAAAGGGGGGTTCGAGATCACCCAGTCGACTGGGAGTCCCTTCATTAGTCATCTGTCTACATTTTACATTTAATTTCAACCGCTGTCAGGATCCTGCTGTATTGGTTATTTCCGTCTAAACACATTCATGTTTGCCAGTTGTTGTTCTTGTCTCTCTGTCCCTCCTTGTTCGGGTGGGTATTCCCAATGAGACTTGGCATGGCAGAGGCACAAAAACAGTTTCGCAGTAGATCCTGTATTGAACTAGTGTACGTTTGATGGTACAGGTTCTTCCTACTGTAGTCTTATCCAATGTATTGTCTGTTGAGAAGGGCATTAAGTCATATATTTAACAGAGTTAACACCATTCTACTGCTGAATAGATGATACACTTGTAAATATTATGCAATGTACTCCTCTCCAAATAACATGGAATATCAGAACACAGGTAGGCAATCCATTTTTTTCCTCACTTTTGAGAATAATCCATGAATCAACAAGATTTATGATGAATTAACAATTCATCCGCGGCTGCGAGAGAGCTGTATCAGAGCTATGTATTGCCAAGGCCTGTAACAGCCTTTTTGAGAACAGCTGCCGACAAAACGCTGGGATAAATAATGTGGGCAAGATTCACTTATGGCACTGATTAAAATAAAGGAACATTACTCTTCATGTAATTGTATGGAATGCTATTTTTAAAAGATTTATGATAATATTGTGTTTGCAGAGATGATTTGTTTTCCCAGACAAGTTGGCTCGCAGATTTGTATCACCATGGCATCTTAGCAAACTTAATTAGCCGCCCCCTTTAAGACTTGTTAAAATTTTGTGAACATTTGTGTTGATGACAAAAGAGGGAAAAGAAGGAGGAGGGAGGAAGGGAGAGAGGGGGGTCTAATTGGGGAAAACAGTGCATGTCCACTTTTTCATATTTTTTTCCTCAAATAGCTAATAATATCAATAGTGCTCTGCGGAGGATGCAATGAAATGGAAAAATATTTTTGTTACAGTAATCGGGCATAGTTTTATAGTGGAAGTTGCCCGACCTTTTACAGATATAAACCTCCACAGACTTCTAAAATTAGAACGGAAACATGCAACGACAATGAACATAAAATTGTGTTTTGGTAAATCTGATGAGTACAACACACATTGTGAACTTTACAGAGGGGATGGCTTTGATACAGCCTGTGGAATTATACATTGCACTTTTTTACTCTCAATTGTACAAAATTTACCAAATGGTCTTGCATGTATGTTAGGGTATTCTGTGTACTCTGGCAAATGTCAACTTTGTGAACGGTTTGCCTGTTTGTTTATTCCCCCGTCAGTGAATAGTGCAATGGAACTTTGACATCTGGAAACAATATAGGCAATTGTTCTGTGTAGAATTCATAATGTACAAAAGTAATCAGATGCCAGTATTGCACAGCAGTTGGCAGTGTAGAAGATTATATTTTTATTTGACAATGCTCGTTAAGGTTTTCCATAGTAAAAGTGAGATTTTAACATCACAATTCTGAATTATTTTGATATTTGTCAGAGCCCTTTAATTTTTTTCCCAAAGCTATACTGGCTGTTTGTACTGTACAATGCAAGCAGAACATTTTGTGAAATGAAAATATCACAAATTATAAGGGACAATCATTCTGTCTGGTGTGTTAGTCGGAATCAATTAATTTGTGGCATGAAACTTCTCTGAATTTGAACCACTCGCAAAAGTTGCGAAAATGTATGGTTTTGCAGTTTTAACCCTTGCGGTTAAAAAAATGTACCCGGTATACATTTGGGGAAATAGGCTGCCAGTCAATGTCTGTATGGTTACACACATACATTATGCCTAGGAAAGTTGTGTTGCTTATTAAGGACAACTCTACTAATTTTCGTTTGCATGTTCCCATTGGTTGCATTGCCTTAATAGCCGCTTGCATTCGATGTTGAAAGTTTGACAGCTCGAGAAAAAACAAAGCACGAGATTGCAATAACCCTTAATTTTAGCGCTTAGAGACTTCGGTGGAAAGCACTTTATATCACTGTTATTATTATTATTTATGTAACAAAGTGTAATGATATGACCATCTCATGTAGCAGATATTAATGGGAAGGGATTTAATAAAACTTTCTTTGGACCGCAGAAAGGACTTAATGAGGGAATTTCGAACTCCCTGCGGTTAAAAAAATGTATAAATTTCGAGAAATTCGCTACCAGTCAATATCTGTATGGTATTATCACACGTATGCCAAAGCAATGTTGTGAAATGGTTGGGACAGTGAATATATGCCTGCGTGTGTATGTTACAGTGAGAGGAAGCTGGGAATCTGTTCATGCTCAACATACAATTTAGATTAAAGAGCAGATAGAGAAGTTCATAGGGTCAATGTTTGCTTTTAACAGCTTGCAGTGCTGACTGAGTAGTAGTGTCAGTCTTGGTATGCAGACAGTATGGTGGAAACTCTGGGAAACCTCCTCTCTTTTCATACACGGAAGAGTCAGAATCCTGAATTTTTATTTTTGTTTATATATACATGTATATATATATATATTTTTTAAAAATAATTATTATTTGTTGTTATGATTATCATCAATTTTTTTTTTTTTTTTTTTTTTTGGGGGGGGGGGGGGAGGGGGTTTCTAGATATGATAATTATAAAGATTATTGTGTGAGTGCTTTTTAAAACATCTCATTAATAACGTAAAGCAAAAAAAGAAATTTAGTCTTTGGACTTTGTTTTCTTCAAGAATTTGGAAGATGATCAGTGTTGCATAGTTTCCTTACATCTGAGCTACTTTTCAAGACATTTCTTTATAAATATGAAAATTATTGTGTGTGTATAAGACCCCTTTTTAATGCAGTTGTCTTTTTTCCCTGTATACAAATTTCCCTCAAAGTGTCGATATTTTAGTAAACAAGAAAAGTATGATTTTGGGGTATATGACTCACACTCTGGCAATTTCTTATCGTAACAAATTCTGGAAGTCTACCATGAACCAAACACTACATGTACAGTATATCTAACCTAACCCTACCCCTAACCTTTTATATTTGACGAAATAAATACCCAGACAATGTTCCTAAGGTATTTATAGGGTCACCGACCTTACATTCGAACAGGTCACAGGTGTATTGTTATTATGAGACATTACTATTAAAGCCACATTCTTGCATGGGGTAACCTCAGCATTTTTGTGGTAGCCAGAAACCTCAAAAGCATTTTTGATGCGCTCAGGAAATACGTCAATGGTTCCTGAACTAATACCTTTTTGATAGTGAATTAGGATTCTGCGATTTTTTTCTCTCTATTCCAAACAAAAGGAATTACAACAAATCGGTTTAGAATTGTAATCTGCATTATAGGATTTTTCTTGTACATGTATGCTGTGAGCTTTGTAACCATGGCTGTACTGAATGTAGTTTTGGACCAACTTTTGAAAGGAATATCCCAGACAGTTCAGTGGTCTTGCGTTTTGATGGTATGGTGGATGGACGGAGGGGTTTTAGAGACCAGTGGATCATCGAAAGTGCTGGATACCGTTGCATGAACTTTTGACCTGCGTTTCACCAGGTTCTTTCAGAGCAGTAATCTTCTCTGTGGCTGATCGGCAAGAATGCGAACTTGATGGGTGGCAGGGGAAGCTCGTCAATTCAGAAGATGTCCCACTCCAGGGAAACATGTCCCCCCCAAAAACCAGTAGCTGTGTGTTCCTTATCTGCAGGGCCCAGTTGCATAAAACTTACCATTGATGGTAACTTTGCCATCAATGGTAACTGCCATGGTAACAGGTCTCAACAGCCAATCAAAATCAAGGTTTCCATGGTAGTTACCATTGATGGCAAAGTTACCATCAATGGTAAGTTTTGTGCAACGGGGCCCTGGTCTACATAGTATTATAACTTGTTTCACCCAACAGTCTGTTTATAGCTTGTGGGTTGTGGTTATAGAGAGGAAGTCAACCCTGGTAGTGGTATTAAGTTGGTTTAAAATAGAAGCAGAAAAATGAGAGAAACAGGTCAGTGAAAGTTTGAGCAAGAACCAATTAAAAATAAGGAACTTCCCCTTTAAACTCTGAGGTTACCTGGTAGTAATGACTAATGGACTGTTTAGAATCGCTTGTTTCATAAACTTGAAGTCTAGGCCTACTCTTAAGTTATAAACCACAAAGTACAAGCCATCATAGGGTGAGAGCGATAACTACGAGATGCGTGGGAGGGGGAGGTGGGGGTCCTCACTTACAGTTATATGTGAGATGTTGACGTATTTTGATTTAACTTTGTGGTTTTTCCAGATTGTGCATGTAGTTTAATATGATGACTGCTTGCTCAGCTATTTGTTCAAAACTTTGAGAAATCATTGTGGTGCTGTGTAGACTCGCGTTCTTGTTTGGGTCGCTGTTTTAAACTTCCAGTTTTGCAAACTTAGCTGTAGATGTCTGAAACTGTGATGGGGCTGTACGAAGATAGTTAGTGCATCATGTACATTGTATGCAAGCTCTATCAATGTCATTCTAATGTCAGGCTCTGCTAGAAGTTATTTCTAGATGAATGCCCTTGCCAGGATATCCTTGTTTTAGAGAAGGTGCATTTTAGAATATTAGGCCTGCACAAGTTAACTTGAACATAAATGTTGTAGTACTGTATACTGTCTATAACTTTTAGAGATACCTATTGAAGTAGACATACAGTACATCAGAAATTGTCTATGTAGCCGTTCCCTGCATGCAGTAGGGCTTACATACATGTACATGTACTATGTAGGTGTAGTTCACCAATTGCAATGCAAGTGTAACAGCAGTCGTTTTGCAGTGGGACACTTTTTTTTTGAGGATGCTAGGAAATGCTGACCCACTCCTGCAAATGGCATGGTCAGCAGTGTTTTAGGCCATGGGAAAACCTACTTCATGCTGCGCTCAGCTAAGGGATCCCAGCCCACCTGATAGTCTAGTCACCCGCAGACCCCTTATCGGTTCCTGTCAATTTCATCAACATGCAACGCTTCACTGTGAGTTGTGTTTCGGGGGATTTGAAAGGATTTTGCAGTTAAACAAGGTGATCTTGCTATGCATCATAATGGAAGAACAGTTTTGAAATATGGGAGTCTTTCTGTAAACTTGAAGGTCATTTTTCACTTGGATCTGATTTGAGAAAAGCCATGCAAGACTTGAAGTGAGACTGGGCGCTGTTTACGTCCAGTAACAGTATCAAAAGGGCTCACAGAATTCACTGAAACTTCTCCGAACAGGTTGTCAAAAGTTTTTCACTCCCAGTCTCCCTCCTGAACAGTGGATCTATTGGACCTTTACCGCGATCACGAAGCTGGGAGGATATCATGGGATTTTGTGGAGGAATGTAAAATGCAACGGGTACAGTATAAGTTAAAAACCATTGTATATACATGTATGGCAAAGAACTTTGGGGTTTAGACTTTAGAATGTTCAGCTACGAGATGGTATGTGCGTTGCATTGTTCTCATTGTGGATTTCATTGTTGGCATTGTAGATGTCTTGGCCTCTATTAAAGTGGATTACACACAAATATTTTCTGCTTCCCTGAGAAAGGAATGCATTGTCAAAAAGCATTTACGTTTTGAAAAGAAATTTTCTGATATTTACATTGATTGTCAGCTGATATTGTGTTTGGAATTGGATGTCTGTATAAGTTGAGATTCCTGAATTTTTATCAAATCTGGATAAAGCTATGTTTTGTTGATCAGAATGTACTATAACTTTTTCATTCTTCTGTTGATATTTACATTTGATTGTCAGGGCTTTTGTCACACAAACATGTACAGTGTACATGTACATGTAGCGTATATAGAAACTTGGCAGTCTAATGTAGAGTTTCGATCCATGGCAAATAAACAAGTCTAAAGGGCATTCCAACTTTTGTAATAAGCTAATTTTTATGAAATCAGAAAAATAGGAGAAACTTTCACCAGTCTGCTTTCTTATAAAGTACAGGTCTATTACGGTTGGACTTTCTTTTTTTAGTGTGAAAGCAGTTTGGGGAAACTGAACCTGTGGCGAAATAGGAAATAGTATAGGAAAACTGTGCAGGAAATTCTAAAATGAGGAAGTCAGGTGTCGTGTGCTCTATCCAACCTGGTACTGGAAGGAAGTTCTCCAACAGTACATTTCCGTAGAGGAACATTTACCTGTGCATATCAGATTTATAAAGTCCAAAAGGTGATGTTCAATATGGGCCTCAATAGTACCAGGGGGTGAATACACTGAAGTCTAACTGGGACCCTCTAGGTTGAGAGAAAGTGGCCAAATCATGACCTGTTGATCGGGATGGGCTGTCTTTATGGACATACCGTAAATCTCCAATCTCTTTTGAAGTTTCGATTTATGCCCCTCCACCTGGCACTATGGCAACAATTTTTTTTTCTTTTTTTTCTTGGGCCCCCAAAATAGGGGTGCGTCTTGTACACGGAGATTTACGGTACATGTAGTTGGCGGGTCGTACTCGTAGGCTTGTATGTTGTAGGCCCTTCATGTAAATCTGTACTGCAGCAATGTGTAGTCCTATTCTCAGTAATGTCATCATTGTCTTGCTCCAATCATGGATATTTACTAGCGTAAGTCTTAGGTTTTAAAGTAGAGTGTATTCTGTAGATTTCTGAGACTGTGAAATGAACTATTTGGAACTTTGGACCCTCCCATTTAAACAGGGGCCACCATTGACACGGACCCGGAAATATATCATTCCTACAGTACATGAACCCATGTGCATTTGTGTAGACCACGACTAATGTATTCTGGGCAATGCTCCAAAGACAATTGAAGATATCGTGCAAACTAGCTTTAAATGTGTAAATTACATTTAATTGAATTGTTATGGTTTATGAAGAGAAACAAAACATGACATTGACAAGGAGCTTGAAGGCTGATACTCTTGTTTGTTTTCACAGAATTTGAACAAATGACCAAGGCCATTAAAACATGAAATTAATGTTTAACATCCTCGCCCACTCCCTTTTTTGAGGCCGCCTGCTTTTTTCTCCAATATTTTTGTTTTCCCTTTTTTTAAAAGGAAAACCTTAACTGCTAAAATGTTTTTTTTAATCAGAAAAAAGAAAGAAAAACAACGAAACAAATGTTGGGGGGGGGGGGGGGGGTTGGGGTGGGGGGATCATGAAAAATAGCACAACTGGCTGGACGTCAGGGAAAATGTACCGAGCGGCCATTTTGAAGAAGAACAAAATATGCCTCCCCCTTCCTATTTTTCAAATGCTAAACATTTTTTTTAATTGTAAATGTCCTAATATGATAAACATCAACATTTCATATAAAATATTTGCATGGAATTCCAAATCACAAAGAACCACAAAACAAATTGGCTCAAGCAAACTGTGGAATGCAGGTCAACTTGTACATGTACATGTACATGTGTACATTGCCACATACATGTATGTGTACTTGCTCTTCAAAACCAATAAATGCTGGGATCGAAGTTTGACATTTCCCATTGTCACCCAGCCTTTGTTTTGAAATGACAGCTGGCAGTGTTTTGTAAACAAACAATGCCTGTCAGTGCTGGGAGTGTCAAACTGGCTGGCAGTGATATCTCCCATCAATGTACATGTACACTGTGGGGGGAATTCCAGGAATTTGATATAGACATGATCTTGAATGGATCATAATGACGTATTTCCTTTGTAGTTTGTACAGTGCACTTGCTTGAGAAAGACAATTAAAGGACAGTTATTGAGGTCAAAAGTATCATGTATATTTTGATAGAGGATGCTTGGAAATGCTAGAACTTGAAGTAGACAGTTTATTTACTGTATATGTAAATATTTTCACTGTAAAGATATCTTTTGGTTTCGGTTGAAGGACAAATTTGCCAGTTGTTAAATTCATGTAAAGCTATAGCCACTACCAATTACATGCTTTTCTATTTCATTTCAAAGGAACATGAACTCATTACTGAGTATCTCATGATATAATAATTATTTCTGGAGAACAAGTGAAAATAAATCTATTGAAGTGCCCATTACAATCAGTGTGGCCTCAAACTTCTTTTCTTTATTCATGAGCACCCCAATGTTTACTCTCATTTATGTGACACATACTTCTGTGCCACATACTGATGTATACTTCTACAGTGTACATGGAAAAAACATGACCAGCTAAATTTGTATTTGTACAAACATTGTACATGTGTTGTTTGTTGTGTCTCTGTTTTTTAGAAGAGGACACTTTTCCATTGTACAAATGACTGAACAATTTGAGGACTGTGCTGTGTGATGATATGCCACAAAGGAACATATTTTTATCAAAGCCAAGTTCCTCTTGTACATTTAAGGTCAACTATTGGTAGTGGAGAGGATGATGTACAGTATGTATGTATGTATTTACTCAAGCCATGATAAAAATTCCTGTGGTTTTCCTGTAAGGTTGACATAAGCCTTGTATTTTACAGAAACCTCATGGTACAGAGAAGCCAAATAAGGGTCACAATTTCTATTATGATTTTTTCATTTTTTATAGAGGCTTGTTTCTTTTGTGATATCTCCTTGGGAACTTTGTGGTCTATTTTGGGGTTTAGTTGTGGTTTATTTGGTAGTTGGTTTGACAATAGGCTTCCCAGGCCATAATAAAATGATCTTTCATAATAGGTCTATGTTTGTTTTAAGAATAGCAGATTCAACAGGTTGTTTTTCAGAGCTGGATCTATGGTGTACATGTGGTAACGATATTCCTATTTTCTCAGGAGTGAAAACAAAGCTCATCTCATTTATTTGTGAATAAAATCGAAGTGATATATTCTATTGTATCATATCCGTCTGTTTCTTACCAAAAACAAAATTAAAAAAAGAAGAAGAAAAAAGAAAAAAGAAAAGAAAAGAAATTGTGGGGGCAAGCAAGCTTGACCAAACTTTGAAACTGGCGAAATGTTTGTAACCTAGCTGCCTACAATGGTTTCGTCAAAAAAAATTAAGTGTTACCATACTGAAATTTAAAAAAAAAAAAAAAATGTTATGTACAATAAAGCATGGAAACCTGTAGACCTACATTGTATCTGAACATAGTTGTGTTGTTGTTGAATAATACATGTACATTTGTGGAATTCTTCAAATTGTTCAATTTGTGACACATATACTTTGACCACGGGAGCAGAAGAAAAGCTAGAAACTAGTTGGAATTTGAAGAAAAAAATGGCATGTTGGTGTAATATTCAAATATGGTGCACAATTGAGTTCCGCTTGTAACAGGTAGACCAACTGAACACACATTACACAAACAGTATAGACAAGGACTACATACATGTAGGCCTGCTATGTAGGATTACAGTGTACAAGTCCTATTGCAGATTGTACATACTTTCAGTACAAGGTCTTGTCAAAATGTTTCCATTTCTGTACTGTAACAGTCGTACACATCTCATATATACTTGCAGCAGCAGCTTGTGTTCATGACTGATCACCTCCCAACATCTGGCATTGCCAGAGCTCTTTCGAAGATAGGCTGACAAATTTTCCTGTTCAGACAAGCAAATTTCACTGTATAGCTTATCTACATGTACACTGTAGCTGTATACAACAAGTATATTTAATAATTTTATTTTCTAGACTGAACATCATTTAATGAAACATTGAATGGAACGTCCTACAATGAAATGCATTTTTTAGCATAGTTCTGAATGAAAACTTGATAAAGAACCAGAGGACGGTTTTAATCTGAACGTTGTATCATATGAAGAACAAAATGGTACATATGGGCGGGGCTTATCGTGAGTGCACACCGATGATTGGTCAGCTGTCGTGTTACGGTGTAAACTGACCGCTTAAAAACTATACCCAATGTTATACAGTGAGCTTATGGTTACATCATGTGTGAGGGGAGGAATGAGGAGTCCTAAAAAAGGCTTATTGGTATCTTTCTTGAGTGTGTGTAGTCCTGAAAAGGACTGTTGTTATCCAGTCTGTATTAAGCTCCTTTCGCTATATATATTCAGATCCTTCATACATTAAAAAAAAGAAAAAAAGAAGAGTTTTGCGTGTATATTTCCTTGGTCTAAACAGGCCAGAAGACGAGGACTATCTCTGTGCCTTCCTCCCCAAGTTTTCTAGCAGACAGCTGTGAGGGTCAGACATTCCAGTTTGACATTGGACCCAGACAGGAAGTAGGGCTACATTTGTGCCTCCCCCAATCTCCCCAGAGACCCGCCAATGGCCTTATCCACTGGGTAGTGTTTCGACCTGCCTAGTCTGCCCCTTCGCAGACCCTGATATGCGCTTGAGAAGGCTATCGGAGGCATTGAGAATGTAGATGCTTGAGGTATAACTGGACCAGCAGAAGTTGTTTTAAAGCCCGTCTGTACTAGTTTGGCTGGGGTGTTTAGACCTCCCTGCAAGGTCACTGACATGTGGTTATCTATCAAATCAGCTCTCAATTGACATAAGAAAAAGGGGATCATGGGTCACCAACATGCACTGATTAGGCATTGTTTGCTATATAGAGGGCGCAAGTAGCTACATGTATAAGTGCAGTGGGGCTTTAAGCCTGATGAGTTCTTCTTTTCTTGTGTCAAAGCAAGATTGTGATCGATGAACTTTGAGGTTGTAAAAGTTCCCCCCAAAATATCTTTGACATTGCTTTTTCACTTGCCTCCAAAAGATGCAAGAGTTTTGTTTTTCTGGTCTTGAATGAAGTCTACACATGTAAAGAAGACAAGTCCAGACAGGGACGTGATAGAGAAGGACTGGAATCAAGCCGCTCTCCTTTGACCCCATGCTCCAAGCCGCCGAAAAGTTATGCGCTAATCTGCAACTGTTGACCAGGTGGTGAGATAAAAGAGCGCATGAAATTTCAGGATTTAGAATTCCTACATCAGAAAATGGTATCACAGCAAATGTTCGCTGTCCCTTTCAATGATTTCTCATCCATTGTTGAATGTGTAAAGAGTAGAACAAGCGAACACAAACTTGTGTAATTTCATCCTTTTTTAAACATGAAAAATACAAAATACACGCGAAAACACGCATTAACAAACTTAATGTTATTGAAGATTGTAAATCATGGATCAAATAACGGGACATTAAAGCATGCACAAATTAGCGCATCACCCTAAAATATTGAGTTTTTGACAGGATGTAATTTTTCTTTTACCAACTCTGACACACAAATTAAAGGAAGGACGGAGTTTTAAATTTGAAAATTTGTTTGATGCACTATTCCCAATAAAATCCCCATATAAAGTTTTTGATTTACACTGAAATTTTGCCGGTACTTTAATATTTTGTAATAAATGTAAAACTGGTGCCTGGCTTCCGAAAGTCGCCGCAGTGGAAGCGCGGTTCGGAGCATGGAACCTCAAAGCTAAGTGGAATGTTACACATCCTATTGTTACGCTTTAGAACTCAAGAATGCGTTTGTATAAATTACAAGAGTTTCGCCTCCTTTTCTTTCACCTCCCTGGTCCAGAATAGTCGGTAGGCTCTACATTGTACATATATGATAACAGCTCTCAGAAATGTGTTGGAGTTCATATATAAAAATTAGTTGTGTATGTGTGAAGTCATCGCATGATGCAATGTTATATTCATATTTACGCATGAATTATCTGCTGAAAGCTAAAGACAATTTCTGCAAATTTTTGTTGAGAAATTGCTTTTAAGAATTTGTCAATCAAGAAATTCATGTCTTAAGTTTTCTTGCTGTCAATGGCCTAGTCCGTCAGAGAAACCTTTTCCTTTATCATGCCATTACTTGACAGAAATCATTAATCATCCCATCTATTAAACATGTGCTCCACATACTTAACATTTCACGTTCATGGAATGTTTGCAAATTTTGCGAGTGTTTCATATTTGCAAAAGTGTGCTGCTGCGAAAAAATTAAATCACGATGAACATGACATTTAAGTTTTGCTTTTTGCATAAGTTTTTTGTTATATATAAATGCCAGTCCTTAACGATTTGCAAAAATGTTATGCTTTGCAAATACTGGTTTTACAATACTTCAGAAAGGTCAATCATGCCATATTTAGGGTAGTCCGGAAAACTGGCTGATTTTGATTATAACAATCTCAACCGATGCGATTTCCTCCTATTTGCGGCAAACCAAAGATGGTGTGGTCCCGAAATATAATGGGCGTATGGATTAGTGGACCACGCCACCTTTGATTTGCAGCAGGTAGTAGGGGAAAGATTTTGAAATGAAATATAACTGACCAGATTCTGGACTTAAAGATAAAGTTGAGTTCTGGTCATGCGATTGCAATGTGAAAGAAACATTGTGGAATCGAACAGAAAAGGTTGACCATCTAGCATATAAGTCTTGGTGTGTACTGCAAGGTTCTGTAATCATCAAAATGATAAGAAGTTTGGCCTACTGTAGTCTTGGTAAAGTTACAAGCACTGTACACATAAAGATGTTTTTGGGACTACACAAACATGTGGCATAACATTTTTTCCCAATTTTTATGATGTTACAGTATGCCATATTTAGAATATTAAGGCATTTGATGCTTTTCAGGGAACTTTTTTATCTGATGTTCTTCCACACTTGCATAATGACAAACAAATCATACAAATTATTTTTAACCTCTTCCCAGAACTTTCCCAGAACTCAACCTTCTCTTTATGTTTTGCATTCAAAATGGAACAGAAGGGAGGTTTGAAGAGGCAGACTAATGTTATTCCAATTTGAATGTGTCAATCAGTCCGTGTCTGGCAGAATTTACTTGCCGTTCTCCAGCAATCCTACACCATAGACTACCGAGACTGATGGATAGGCTGAGCTGGCTCTTCTTGCCGTTTGTCTGCTTCTAGCTGTCAAGGGATTGTATCTTATAGCCCTTTTAGACTAGAGAAAGCATCGTATAGACGGACATTGTAGAAATAGTTGTTGTGAGAGACGTGTGCAGTTGTGTACAATCCTCATAATACCGGTATGTGTTATTCACATGACAGGTGCACTTTGATCCTTTATAGCGTTCTCATTCAAAGAGATGCCCAAGCCTCTGTTTTGTTAAATGACGTTTTGTGATGCATTGCACCATTCTATATATTCATGCAAGAAAAATATAATTACTTTTAGCTAAATTTAGGATTAACCTGTAGAGTTTTCATAGAAAACATTGTATTTCTGCTGTTCTAAATGGGGGAAATGGTCTGTTCGTTTGTATTGGAAGGGTAAAGATTGATCATAAAGATGGATAACAGGATATAGAAATGGGGAGAAGGAAATGGTGAAGTAAAGATAGAGGAAGAGAGGAAGGGAGGGAGAGAGAGAGATATAGGTAGAAAGAGAGAGAGAGAGAAGGAAGAAGAGGTAGAGAAAGAAAAAGATATAGAGAAAGAGAAAGAGAAAGAGAAAGAAGCAAAGAGAAGAAGAGAGTTAGACAAAGAGAAGAAGAGATATGAAGGAAGAAAGAGATATAATGCATTTTGAAAAAGTGATGAAAGCAAAATTCAGAAGGGAGGAAAGATAAAATACATGAGATTGCTAGATAAACTCCTTTGTATCAAAACGCTTCTCTTGGATGGGAGTACCTGAATACAATTTTAATTTATCTTGGGTGCTATAGGCATGCTACAAGGCACACATATGAGTAGCGTATAGTACGTATAGTCCTATTTTTTTCTGGTGAGAAAGTATCAGAAAGTGAACTGAACTAAGTAAGCTATTTTATCTTGTGGTCTTCTGATTTTGACCCGGAAATCCTTCGGAAAAATGAAGAAAGATTGTCAGCAAAGCTATAAATAGCTCTGCTCATCGAAACAGGTGTTTTTATTATTGTTACAGCTTCCGTCTTTCTTTGCTGCAAATGTCCTCCTCAAGATATCTATTAGGGAAATATTATGATTGAATTTCATTTTAAATGCATGTACTTTTAATAGATAGCTGAACGCTGTCCTTCCCCTTTGTACTTCATTGTTCGATCGGAAGTATTAGTATCAAAATGTACCATTTCAAGACGGCGAAAGGAAATGATATCCCAGGATTTAAGTCTGAATGTCCTTTATCTCTGCAGTTTCATCATATTCCTCTGGGTAATTACCTGACACTTTTGTGAATGGAACGTCTTGTTGACTTTCTCGTCATGAATCGAAAGTTTCCAAACTAAATTGCCAGACAGTTTTGTCAGACATTTTTTTCTCTGTGGGCTATTGCTACATGTAGTAGGTCCTGTTTCATGGATGTCTAGTCTTGTATTACTCAAATGTTTTAGAGGGATTTTTTATTAATTTCTTTCTTTTTTTCTGATATTTAGACAAGGTGACTCATTATCACCAATAATGATGGTCTTCCATGAGGCCCTGTTAAACATAATGAGGAACAATAATTTAAAAATAATATATATAATAATAATAATAACAATAATAATGCTGGGTGTGATAAACAAAATATTAAAATTCCAATAAAGAATTTATTTGTATGAAGGGCTCCACACTAAGTTTATTGGGAGAGGGTTCCGGATTGTATTCTGTATGTACAAGCCCTATAAATGTAAAAAAGTTGAAATTGTTGGGGTCTGGACTTAAATTTTGGGTGCCCATATGTACTGGGCCATGTATTATAAACCCTTATGATTGATCGTAAGGTGAATATTGAGCGCAAGTCTATGACTCATCATATATTGATCAAACTTACGATCAATCATAACTCTTTATAATACAGGGCCCTGGGCGCCTATTAGTGTTGAGCTCCGTTATATGGGACGTTGTTTATGTTTTTTTCTTTCCTGGACGGTGGATATTTATCTCACATACTGCCACGTCATGTATTGAACCGTTTGGTACGGTACTTGTAGACTTGTAAGTACTGCTAGTTGTAAATACTTTTCGTGCACTTTACCATTTGGTTCAGTGCTTGTGATAAGTGAGTACCGGTATGCCTTTTTGCAATTTAGATGGGTATTACCATTCGGTACACTTCCTTTCCTGTGACTATGTATGTTGGCCTGTGACTCTTATTTAGGTAAAATAACTTTACAATTTTACGAGAAATTTACTTTCAGCCGATCAGATGCGATTATTTCAGTAGCTTATAATAGTTATTACAACTTTGTATTGATAACAAGTTTTATAACAGGGCCCTGGTCCCTGTTTCATAAAATTTTATGATAGCAACAACAAGTATGATATAAGCTATTGAAATCATTGCATTTGATCGGCTGTGAGCAAATTTGTTGTAGGCATGTGTATTGATAACAATTTTTTGTAAATCAATTTTTTCTGAATAGAGTCCTGAGATGGCTGCATGTATCACTATCACCAATACAAAATTCAAGTGTTCATGCAGCTAGGAGTTGCATGCACTGCAAGTTCATGTGAATGAAGTAAAAGCGTTTGATACAGTTCCGTTTCTATTTCTGCAAGACAAGAATCTGCAGAATGTGCAGTATGTGGGAAGGCCATTGGTTCATGGCCACATTTTCTGCAGGACTGCTGGGAAACCTACTAACCCTTGCTCAAAATGGCTGCTCCTGCTGCTGCTCTGTCATTTCATTTCTTTGACTTTAAAGGGACTATGTCCCTTTTGCAGCCAACCTCAAATGCTGTAGAACTTTGCAGGAACTATGAACATGTCATGTATGTCCTATCTGTGAAATTTAAACGTTAGCAATGTCCTCATATTCAAATTATGCAAGGAAACCCGTTTACTTGCTAGAATTCACTGTCAGACACTATTGAGTGACTGACTGGCTTTTTTTCTTCTTTGGTAATAACATACATGAACAGAGTTTTAAAGTGTACATGAGCATTTGTCTACATCAATAACCCACTTCTTGTGATGGCCAAAATTAAACTGATTGAATATTTGCGCAGCATAAAACGTATGACCATTCGGTACAATTGTCTGAAAATCAAGACTATTACTTTTGGGCTCTATAGCCCTAAAGTCGATTTGACAACTAATAGTCGTTATTTTCCCACTTGAAGACATTTTCAAGCCCTACCTCTTTTAGGGAAGTTCTAAATTAGTATTATCTTTCAAACGCAGTTGGAATTAAACTTTTTCATTTTTTTGGCCTGCAAATGGGACATAGTACCTTTAAAATGGGCTCAACATGAGCTTTATAGTGATCACTGACTCCCATATTTCCACCCCAGACCCCCTCCCCCAATAGTCTGTGTAATTTATTACTTATTCAATTTCAGCAATGATTCAGAACTTTAAATTGAAATAAATGTATGTTGTTCCAGTATTATAGAACGATTAAGAACTTTAAACTGAAGATCCCTTTCCATAAAGAATTTTTTTTTTTGGCTTAAACTTCATTATAAAAAATGTTCTTTCAGGACTTCCCAATCCTTCCCCCTCAATACTGGTGCAGCCATAAACTCTACATCGCCATGCAAGCAGATACTTATAAGCATCATTTAAAAATGTTCTTAATTGTAAAAAAGCATTGCAACCAAAATACCCTTTTAATTTGTGTGTTGAGATGGGTGTGTGTGAGGCCAAGTCCTAGATTTGTTCACCTGTGTTTACATAGTAGATAATTGGTGAGGCAGTCCAGGTGAAGCGGAGTGTGGCGAGGAGAGAATCAATGACCTGATTTTACCTGGTACTCCTCAGTACCAGTGACTCAATGGGAACAAAAGTCATTGTTTACTCACAGTCAGTGGGAGACCACTGTTACAAGTTGTTGGAGAGAGAGAGGGTTGTTCACGTTGGAGAGAGGTGTGTTCACGCAAGGTTTTGTGCAGTCTGGACGCAATTTGCTGTGGGGTCATGCCAGCTTTTAGTTGCCTGGCTTGTAGTTTTAAACTTGGAGTTTTAAATTGGGAGTTTTAAACTTGGAATACTGGATGTTTCGGCTCTGCATGAACCCTCTGTTACAAGTTGTTAGTGAGAGGGGTGTTCACACCAAGTTGTGAGCAGTCTGGACGCAATCTACTTTGAGGTCATGCTTGATGTTTCGGTCCCCGCATGAACCCTTGTTATTGTGAGTGGATATTTGTTTTAATATAACTTTGATGCTTCGCAAACTTAAAATTTAAAACCAGGACGGTTCCATGTGAACATAACTTGTGAAAGATGAAAAGAATTGGATCAATTGATGTATTGAGGTGAATCTTCACACCTTGCAGACAAAAAGCCCAAAAGGAATTTTGTGAGTGTTCCTCATGGAGTGCAACACTTGCGGTCCTTTCTTACTTTTCTCAGGGTACTTGTATTAAAAATGTCCAACCAACCTGATAATTGTGAAGAAATAAAACTCTGGGAATACAGGAAAGCTTACAGGGATTTTTCAGTTTAATCCTTTGCGGACCGGAACTGGATGGCTCCTGTGTTCAGCCTAGGGAAATCGTACAGTTTGATTGTCCATGGGTTAATTCATGGATGGAGCAGCATTGCCATGAGCGCCCCCATTTATATGTACTGTGGACAGAGAGGGAAATACTGTGTCTTTACAGCTTCAAAACGTGGGCTATAGTGGGCGAGAACGGATTGCAAAATTATGGCTTAAGAATTGTCAACATTTCCAAATGTTTAATACCAGTACTTATGTCCCTAGACTCTAGTGCATTAATAAAATGTGAAAAAGCTTAAAAAACCAGACTACAACGCGTGAACCAACCTACATCCATGTAGACTTGACATGTGTGCATCTTAGGGTGCGTTTAATCGACACTTTTTCACCCTAGAATCACGGTTTCTAAAGACGTTTAGTTTAAAACACGGTTGCGTTCAAGCGAATTTTCTTCGGTCGTAAAAATAAACGTGTTTGAAAACACAAACATGAAACGCTGAAAAAGATGCGTTTTGTATCATGATTCAAAAGAATCACGGTCGCTAAAATTCGATTGAACGGACGGAGTTCTCAATCATGATTGCATGACGAAGCCTCTTCCGGTTTGGGAAAAACCGCGCGCCCGCTTTGCATGCAATTTGCGTTCACTATACCATCGTGGCCTGTTCCGTTATGTTATTCCTTGTTTTTCCTTCTATCATTTTCTCTTTCTGTCTTTCCTTATGTTATTCTTTGTTTCTTCCTTCTATTCTTATGTTATTCTTTGTTTTTTTCCTTCTATCACCTTTTCTTATGTTATTCTTTGTTTTTATCATTCTATCATTTGCTCTTTCTGTCTTTCCTTATGTTATTCTTTGTTTCTTCCTTCTATACTTATGTTATTCTTTGTTTTTTCCTTCTATCACCTTTTCTTATGTAATTCTTTGTTTTAAGCATTCTATCAATTTCTCTTTCTGTCTTTCCTTATGTTATTCTTTGTTTCTTCCTTCTATTTTTATGTTATTCTTTGTTTTTTCCTTCTATTACCTTCTCTTTTGTTATTCTTTGTTTCTTCCTTCTATTCTTATGTTATGCTTTGTTTTTTCCTTCTATCACCTTTTATGTAATTCTTTGTTTTAAGCATTCTATCACTCTCTCTTTCTGTCTTTCTGTCTTTTCTTATGTTATTCTTCGATTCTTCCTTCTTTCACCTTCTCTTATGTTATTCTTTGTTGTAATCATTCTATCGACTTTATCTTTCTGTCTTTCCTTATGTAATTCTTTGTTTTAAGCATTCTATCAATTTCTCTTTCTGTCTTTCCTTATGTTATTCTTTGTTTCTTCCTTCTATTTTTATGTTATTCTTTGTTTTTTCCTTCTATTACCTTCTCTTTTGTTATTCTTTGTTTCTTCCTTCTATTCTTATGTTATGCTTTGTTTTTTCCTTCTATCACCTTTTATGTAATTCTTTGTTTTAAGCATTCTATCACTCTCTCTTTCTGTCTTTCTGTCTTTTCTTATGTTATTCTTCGATTCTTCCTTCTTTCACCTTCTCTTATGTTATTCTTTGTTGTAATCATTCTATCGACTTTATCTTTCTGTCTTTCCTTATGTAATTCTTTGTTTTAAGCATTCTATCAATTTCTCTTTCTGTCTTTCCTTATGTTATTCTTTGTTTCTTCCTTCTATTTTTATGTTATTCTTTGTTTTTTCCTTCTATTACCTTCTCTTTTGTTATTCTTTGTTTCTTCCTTCTATTCTTATGTTATGCTTTGTTTTTTCCTTCTATCACCTTTTATGTAATTCTTTGTTTTAAGCATTCTATCACTTTCTCTTTCTGTTCTTCCTTATGTCATTCTTTGTTCCTTCCTTTTTTCACATTCTCTTTCTGTCTTTCCTTATGTTATTCTTTGGTTCTTCCTTCTATTTTTATGTTATTCTTTGTTTTTTCCTTCTATTACCTTCTCTTTTGTTATTCTTTGTTTCTTCCTTCTATTCTTATGTTATGCTTTGTTTTTTCCTTCTATCACCTTTTATGTAATTCTTTGTTTTAAGCATTCTATCACTCTCTCTTTCTGTCTTTCTGTCTTTCCTAATGTTATTCTTCGATTCTTCCTTCTTTCACCTTCTCTTATGTTATTCTTTGTTTTAATCATTCTATCGACTTTATCTTTCTGTCTTTCCTTATGTTATTCTTTGTTTCTTCCTTCTATCATCTTCTCATTCTTTGTCTTATTATTGCGATCTATGCTCAAAACAGCAGTCGACAGTCGGCCGTAAACAATTCCAGAAAGCGCGCGCCGAAGTTCCTGGGCCTTACTGCGCAGTGTGATGCGCAGTGGTTTGGCTCGCAATGAGCTAGAATCAGCGTTGATGAAAAATCGCTTGAACGCAAACCGCAGTGACCTTGCTTTTTGTAACGGCGTTTTGAATTGTGATTCATGTTTGTGATTCTAGCTTCGAAAATTCGATTGAACGCACCCTAACTGTACTGAATGAATTATGGACATTTTTTATACTTCATCGCTTTAAAATGATGAAAGGAGAGAGTTACAATACAAACGATTGAGGGAAAATTGTATGCTGTGTGTTCACGAGCTAGCAAAAGCTAAAGCTGGTGGTTGAGAGTCGAGATTATGTAAACAGTTTGATGTTCCTGGAAGTTCTTACAACGTTAGATGATGTCTACATACATTGTACCTGTTTCTGTAGTACTTACGAAGTTCAACAAGACTCGTATCTTCTTATTTTATTAAAGACAAGGCTGATAAGCATTCTACATTTCACTGTTTGGTTCTGTACTTGTAACTTTTAATTGAAAGCCCTTCAAATATACCAGGTGCATGAAAAGATGGCGCAAAAATGTCTCCAAATATTGTGTCCATTGTTTTTGCATGACCACATCGTGCTTGACGCCAGGAATTTTATGAAGGAAAGTAATCTTTAAAATCTGTAAATTGGCAAAACATTGAGAGTACTGTCTTTTATAAACAACATTTGCAGTTTTTTAAACACTTTGAAATAGCTTATAACCATGCATATTATTTTCAGAGACAGGCCATTTCATTTGAACAATGTTGCAATAAAAGAACTAGATAATTGTTGCCAATTTGAAGAAAAAAAGTGATCAATCTAGTCCTTAAAAAGTACTATCTCAAAGTTGTTTAAATACAAGTTCAAGATTAATATTGCCAATTTGTAGGGAAAAAGTTTGATTTTAAGAGAACCCTTTAGAAATCCTGTCCTGTATAATGGAACTTGCAATGTCTGCCAATCGTTTATCACTCTCTTCCTCCTGGTATTCCCCATGTGTTTAATCAGTTTATATTTGGCCCAACATTTACTTAAAGATGGCCTCACCTATTCCACCGCAAGATCAAAACAGGATCTAAGAATGAAATAAGTAATGAAAAAGTAGCGTAATCTAATAATGATATTAAATAATAGGGGGTTTGAACTTTGAAGCAAGGAGTTCTGAAGAAATCCCCCAGGGATGCATAAGATTCCTGTGTTTTGACATTTGTAACATATTTTGTGCTGGAAGAGAAAACATGATTACATGTACATGGAGTTAGGCCTTTGACTTTCCGAGAAGTCGGCCAGGTTGACTGTACTAGTCTTAATGCATAGCTGCCAACTATACCTGTTTACAAGGACTGATTTCTGTTTTCTGCCTTGAACTTGTGTTAGGAACTTTATATTTCTCTCATTTTCTTCAAGAAAAATAGACATCTAGATATTCCTTGATAAGGCTTTGGATGCACGGCTGCCAACTATACCTGTTTACAAGGACTGATTTCTGTTTTCTACCTTGAACTTGTGTTAGGAACTTTATATTCCTCTTAGTTTCTTCAAGAAAAATTGACATTTAGATATTCCTTTATTAGGCTTTGGAGATTCCTAATTTTGAGTGTGTACCTGTATATAATTTGTGATGATGTACTGCTTGTGATAACGTGGTTTGTTGCATTTTGGACCAGTTCTTTGGTAAGTAAGGTACATGTAGATAAAAAAACAAAACTAGATAGGTTCTTGTTTCATGAAAGTTACAATCATATATCAAGTTTTTATTTCACAATGCCTTCCTGAAGTTCAAACTCATTTCTGTGAAAAAAGAATTTGAATGCTTCTGTTAATAAATACAGGATATATATCCTATCAAAGTTTTTGATACACAAAGTACCTATAATTCTTTTTCTTTAGACATAGACATTTTTGACATAAAGATTTTTGACATAAAGATTTTAGGCTCTTATTGGAACGAATAGTTGCCTTTAATATTTATCTCAAGGAATTTGCTTTGCTTAGATTTACACGGAACCCTTCTCTTTACAATAATCCCATTGTTGCTATCGTATTGTCTGGCATGTGCCTCGATCTGCTGTATTTGGGTGCATGCTGCCAATGAAGTTTATGTAAAGTATTAATGAGTTGTTCTATTTCCGAAGACGATTTTTAACCTTTACCAGCACGTATGTTTCCCTGTAATAATTATGGAACCATCCTGTTTTGCAAGAGGATTCCATGTGCTTGTACCTTTTTAATAGTTTAATCTGTACATGAAGTGCAGTTAATCCAAAATGAATCTAAAGAAAGAAAAAAAAAAGTTTGCATAGCCCATTTTTGTATGTCCTTTCAAATACAGGATGATTTGAAATCTATCACAAGCTATCCACCATGAAATACCTTTGTAGTCAGGAAGCCAAGCAAGAAAGACTGCAATTATTTATGAACTTTTTGTGAACTTGATTAAATGTTCTTTTTTTAGTGTGATGAGCTCCTGAATATATTAAGTTTGTATGTGCATACATGTACCTACAAAATGTACATAGGCCTTTAGATAGATAATGTACATGTAGATGTCTGTTTCTGCAGATATTCATACACTTTGACATCTATATTTACATTCATTGTTGTTTGTTTAAAAAGTAGAATGACCTGAATGCATTTAATAGCTACGTGTACATGAGAAAAAGGATATCTGTACTTTTTCATCACAAAGTGTCCATATTGCCATATAAAAGTGTTAACCCTGCAGAGTTTTGATTAACTGTTACTCTCTTTGTTTTTGTTGTTGTGCAGAATAAGATACTGAAGACTGCTACACTAAACAGCCCTGTGGATGCTGTACTCTTAATATCTGCGAGACGCTTCATTCTGAGCTTGGAACATCATGTCCGTAACTGAACCAATGCTGAACATTTACCCGTCCACAAACCACCATGCGCAGATGCACCACGACGGACCGCTGGCGAACGGCGAGACCAGCTCGACGACCAGCAGCGAATCGGACGTCCAGCTCAAGGGCCAGAACGGGTCGCTCTCTCCAATGGACAACGGCCCCGACATGTACACGTCGGACGGCTCCATAGACAGCCAGGGCCAGGTGCAGCAATATGTGAACGGCCCCATCGCCAACTCGTGCCCGGCGAACTACATCCAGGAATACGATGCGACCATGGACGGGACCAACGCCAACTACGTGCCCATCCCGGGCCCGGAATACGACGGGCATTTGGATTATCCCTCGCCCAACCAGGAGTATGTGAACCAGGAAATCTACCAGGGTCAAAGCCCGGAATATGTGGATTATAACCAGGGGCAGGGGACGACGCCCATGCCGGTGGAAGAGGGTGTGCCCCAGGGACAGGTGCAAGAAGAAGGGGTACAGGGACAAACCCAGGGACAAAAGCAGAAATATGTGTTTTATCTGCAGATTAAACCTGGTGAAGCATTTCCGGTGGAAAATGGGGATCAAGTACAATATATACACGGTAAGTAAATAAGTGTTTGACGTTAGCAGTGTGAAAACATGGCTGACGAGTACTTGAGTATCCGCCTGTAAGCCTGGGCATGTACATGGTTTTGAGTACCTCATTACAGGCTTATGCACAGCCTTAATTGTTGTAGTCTTGTAGATGATGTGTACATGTAGGCTAGCATACATTATTCCTAACCATCTGCTGTAAATCCAATCATTGTATATTCATATCTGCCTCAGTATTTCACAAGGAATTTTTGTTTGTTGTTGTAAGAGGCAGAACTACATGTACAGTGTACAAAAATGTTTTATGTAATATCAAACTGAAAAAATACATCTTACATGTATATGAAGTTCCCAGTCTTCAGCTGTTCCTGAGTTTCGCCATTTTTTGCACAGTACTGACTACTGAGTTGTGTATGGGACCATCCATCATGACCTTCGATTCATACAGTCAAGGAATTCCATGTAGAAAGGGGAGCAACGATGCCTTTGATGATGATTGGGTCTTGCAGAAAGCTTCAAGGAACACCAAGAGATGGTTTCCTTAAAGACTGTCAATACTACTGGGCCAGAAGGGATTAGACCACACAGCGAGGTCACTGACAGGTGGCTATCTCATTAACTCAGCTCTCAACTAACATAAGAAAAAGAGGATCATGGGGGACCAACATGCACCGATTGGGGAAGTTTCTATATAGAGGGAGCAAGTAGCTACAAGTAGGACAGTGGGGCTTTAAAAGTATCATCTGGGATGTGCTGCAGTACCCCAAAGTGGACCGAAAATGACGCTTCCGCATCCTGTTGGAGATATCTTCTGGATCAGAAGCGCGGAACTGGTACCATACCTGTATGTGATGGTCATCAACACAGAATGGATATATTTCAGATGTCCCCTTGCTGAAGTATTGTTATTTTGTAAAGATCTGCATGTACTGTACATGAAGATCTAAAGATGAAGATTAATGTCTGGGTTGAAGAAATTGCTTTCTGCACATCCTTGTAGCAACTTTTGTTGCATTATCAAGAAAACAAGTTAATTTTTAGTGTCTAAGAATAGTTGATAATGCAACAAAAGCTACAAGGATGTGCAGAAAGCACCATTCTTCAATCCATGTAGTGAATTATTGTAGGACTACACGAAGGGAACAATATAATCTGTACACTGAACATGTAGTAATCCTTGTGCACAGTTCAGTGTCAAAACACTGAAACGTGCCTCTGAGATGCTGCCAAGATCTATAGAGCAAAGATTGAAAAGATGGTTGCATCTGTTCCACCCACAAGTGCAATGTCCTCGATTGGCCTTGAGAGAGGGACATTATGAGTAACATTGCTCCATGTACAAAGACCCTTTTATATGTCCCTGGCGGGGCGGAAAAAGGATCAAAACTAAAACATGTGTAGCATAGGATCTTCGCTGGAAATCAGGCTTGTCATTTTTCACTTGTTATCGAAGATGTTGTTTCACTTTGATATTGATTTTACCATGTTTGCTGTTTGATTTTTCGAAAAAAGTTAAGAAGTGTTAACATGCAAAGCAGTGAGTGTCAATGAAGCTTCCTGTCCATAGAGTGAGTTTGAATGCATGAAGAGATATCTTACATTTAACAACTGAATTATTCATACATGTACCCCTTGTAAATTTTAAGGTTTATTGTGTTTTTCTTAACTCAAGAATGAAAGGTGGAACGGTTGAAAGAGGGCCTTTGTTGAACAGTTTTTATAGATTTAACATAGATCTATGTATGAGCTTTAATATGTCACATTCTCAAGAAACATAAATGGGGACAAATAAATGTTTTCACATACTTTAAAAAAATACAAAACTTGGTAAAGGTATGAAATTATATGAATAATTTAGTTAACTACATGTATAGTTATTTTCTGTTGATTTTACAATGTAAGTGCCGTTCAGACTCTTTGATGGAAAGGTTGAGATAAATGTGTACATTGTAGGCTACATTGTGTATAACCTGGATGTGTTTGCAAATATTGTCAATAAAATACAATTTTTTATTTTTCAAGTTTTGATGGTCGATTGACTCATGGTACCAAAAAAATGTTTCGCAAAGGAAACAAGGAGGGGGAGGCCTCCCAACTTGACCTACAGTACATGTATGTCACAGTCTGAACTAGAGATTAGGCTATTTGAACATGTAGCCTTAGGAGTTCGACAAACAGTTTTCCTTTTTATCCCTTACTCTCAAGTTTGCACTCTGGACTTGTTTGTGTAAGGTCAAGAGTTCTTTAAATGTCAGATTGCCTGGTCAGTTGGGAAATGGCCCGTACAAAAAGAGGGTACAGTTTTGATTTATATTACATCCTGGGGTAGTAGTACAGCCGACTGCAGTGGGGCTACTCAATACAAACTAGCAGGTTGTATGGTAAGAGACTTCCAGGTTGTAGCGTTGAGTCTACCATCTAAATTTTTCAAGGAAAGCAGTAAATGCAGGCCTATGGAGTGAAAGGTGTTTTGATGCACAATTGCAATCTGCATGAATTACTGTGACATGAAGAAAGTCTTACCTTGATTTAATTGTCAAAAGTGAAATTTTTTTTTTTTCCTTTTTTTTCTCAATACAGTATTCTCTAGAACAGGCCGGCTCTAGAATCATCTGAAGAAAATATCCTAGTGATGAATTATGTCCTTGTTTTTTTCGCAAGGTTTGTTGTGAGTGCCAATTGAAACAAGAAAAGATAGATAGAGAGACTCCAGTATTGAGAATTCATAAACAAAACGCCTGAGAGAACACTCTTTCGGTGCATGAATGTAAATACAACTTGGTTTAGGTAGGTCATAGAAGGTCAGGGGAACTGTCCTTGGCAAGTTTGTTTGTGAGTGTCATTAAAAGAAAAAGTACTTACAGTATTACGAATCTATAGACAAAACCCCTTAGAGAACACTTCTTAAAGTGCATCAATGTAAACGCACGTTTAGGTTGATACAGGTTAGGTCATGAAAGGTCAGGGGAACTGCCCTTTACCTCTTATAGCAAGGTAGGTCATCAGTGTACAGTACATTTAAAAAGTATGTAGCCCTAGTATTAAGAATCTATAGACAAAGCGCCTTTGAGAACACACTTTCAGTGCATCAGTGTAAACACATCTTGGGTTGATACAGGTTAGGTCATGGAAGGTCAGGGGAACTGTCCTTTAGCAAGGTCAAGCGTAGTCCAGTAATGGGAAACGCAGCTGAGTGTGATGTATGGGCTGTAATGGTCTGTTTGGACAGTGTTGGCTGAAGTCCAAGAGCAGTTCCAGCTTTTTCATTCCAGCATTTATATAGCTTTCATATTTTATCTGTACCAGTATGATTTTATAGGCCTTATTACGTGGCACATAAATGTACTGTACATGTTAGTACATGGTTGGTCTACAATATGCGATTTTCGTAATGTAACCAAATTTATGCATTTAATGCCTTTTTGAAGCACCGCAATACAAATTATATTTCATTCACCTGTTACAAATATGTATCTGAAAAATGATCAATAGTCAGAGTGTGATATGCATACATTAGTTGTTGCTAGGTGTACAGTACATTTAAAAAGTATGTAGCCCTAGTATTAAGAATCTATAGACAAAGCGCCTTTGAGAACACACTTTCAGTGCATCAGTGTAAACACATCTTGGGTTGATACAGGTTAGGTCATGGAAGGTCAGGGGAACTGTCCTTTAGCAAGGTCAAGCGTAGTCCAGTAATGGGAAACGCAGCTGAGTGTGATGTATGGGCTGTAATGGTCTGTTTGGACAGTGTTGGCTGAAGTCCAAGAGCAGTTCCAGCTTTTTCATTCCAGCATTTATATAGCTTTCATATTTTATCTGTACCAGTATGATTTTATAGGCCTTATTACGTGGCACATAAATGTACTGTACATGTTAGTACATGGTTGGTCTACAATATGCGATTTTCGTAATGTAACCAAATTTATGCATTTAATGCCTTTTTGAAGCACCGCAATACAAATTATATTTCATTCACCTGTTACAAATATGTATCTGAAAAATGATCAATAGTCAGAGTGTGATATGCATACATTAGTTGTTGCTAGGTAGGACAAACATTATGGCTTGCCCTATCCAGCAACACATAATATATGCAGTTTGCAATCTAAATATTGAAATAATTTTTTTATTAACGGTTGAATGAAATAATTTGTATTGGGGCACTTCACAAAGGCATACTGTATATATGCATTAAATTTTGTTACATTACGAAAATGGTCTATTGAAGATAGAGCTCTCTGATAGTGATACTGTACATTTAAACCACATGTTTGTACCTGTACCAGTATGGTTTTATGGATCTTATTACATGTACTGTAGATAGCATCTGTAGGCTGTACATTTTGGTTCATGGTTAGCCTACAATCTACACTTGCATATTTCTTTAATAGAAATGAGGGCTGCGACGAGTAGTCGAATGCTCGAGTACCCGCACTGTTCACAACTACTCGTGTACAATTTTTCGTACTCGAATATTCGGCCGCACAAAAAAAAAAAAAAAAAATCCTGGTCACCTGGCACTGTCCAGGCCAACGCTTACCTGTGCCAGGGAGAGCGCCTGCCGCTGGCATGGTACCATCGGTAAAAATGTTTCCCAACTCAAGCACTGTCAAACTCACCAAGTGCTCAGAAACTGGGACCAAATGTCTTGATTTCTGTTTGGACTCGGAGGAAAATGGATTATTCTGTCATCTTTGGTTTTTAAAACAGCATTGTTTACTGTTATTATTATTATTAAATCGTCGCCTTCAACTACAACTCGAAGTAAAATTGCATGGTATGGTGGTGGCAAAAAAAATCAAAAAATCCAAAAATCAAAAAAAAAATCAAAAAAATTCAAAAAAATTCAAAAAAATTCAAAAAAAAATCAAAAAATTCAAAAAAAATATTAAAAAACATGGCGTCCGAATATTCGAGTATTCGCCTTTAAGCCTGGGAGTGTACTCGGGTACCTCATTACACTGTTGTGCACAGCCTTATTTTATACATTAGATCTTTAATGCACATGATCATTTTGGTTCATGGTTAGTGTACAATTTAGACTTGCATATTTCTTAAAAGTGTACGACATCCACTGGCTAGGCCATTACAAAAATATACATGTTTAGCATCCCAGCTTGCTTCCTTTTTGGGTGCCGCCTCCTATTATGATTTGTTTGATTTTTTAAAAATGTTATCTATTTATTTATTTTTTTTAAGAAAAAAAAACATGAAAAACACTGTTAAATGGATCTATTTTAGATTTAAAAAAAAAAAAATGTTGGTGGCCATCTTAAAAAATAGCCCGACTGTCAGGGAATTTTGAAAAAGAAAAAAAAGGGCCTCCCTATTTTTCAAAAAAGTAGGATGCTAAACATATTTTTTTATAATTTTGCCCTATGCATCTCTCTTTTTACCCTTCTGTGATGAAACACAATGATATAACAAATGTTGAGCTCTGTGACATTAGTATGGTTTATAGTGACATTCCATTCTTGGGTAACGCAGGGCATTGTAAATCACAACACAATGCTAAATCTTCAGGGTAATCCCCTCTTTTGAGTGCAGCATGTGAAGCAAGTGGGTAAGGTTAGTACCTGTATTGTGTACCCCCCTAGGGATTGGAAGTTGGAACCACCCTCCCTTCATACCCCTGGGTATCTAGTCTTTAATACACAGACTCTAATCTGACACTTTACCACACATTCTAAAGCCTTGGGGTGAGCCTAGCTCTGTCACTCTCTTGCTGTGTGCAGCAGCTGAAGTACAAAGCCTATGGTGTATGTAGTAGACCTTGCAGTCTGTTTAGTCTCATTGTGCAGACACACACGCAGACTATAGAATACTTTCCAGGCTAGCCCTATTGTGTAAAGGGCTTTGGTTACTCCTTCCTTTGTGTCTCCCAAACTGTGCTAATTATAGGGTATAAAACCTTTTTGTGAAGACGTGGAATTTTTTGAAAGGGTACAGTGTATTGCTGTTGTAAGACATGTACATGTACACTGTACATGTAGATAATGATGTACAAACATGTACAAGTACAGGTACATTAGGTCTAATACATTTCATGTGTCGTTAGGTAAATAAAGGCAAGCCAATGTTTAGGTAAGGCAAGCCAATATTTGTCCTACCTAGCAACAACTAATTGAATTCTGACTATTGTCATTAAGATACACATTTATTTGTAACAAGTGAATGAAATAATTTGTATGAAGCACTTCACAAAGGCTATGCATAAATTTGAAAAAATTACGAAAATGTCCTGTTTACTGAAATATTCAAATTCTATGCATACTGTTAAGATAATGGTTGATCTTGACAAACTGAAAGTTGCCTGAGGCTGGTCCAACATAGCAACAAATACAGTATGTACATGTAGACTGGATTCCAAGTATTGTAGTTTATTCATTCAGGTTAATGGAATACATGTACTGTAACTCTTCACTAGGTCCCCAGGAAAGAAACATCCATATATTATAAGTAAACCATTAATTTTAAAATTTCAGGAATACCTTACAGTAAAGCTTTAAAAATTCTGCAATGACATTTGTGTTGTGCTCTTAAATCCAGAAAATCTTGAGAAATATACACTGTATTAGGCCATGTAAAATTGATTTCATGTTGATCGTCCCCGCCCGCTTCCTTTTTGGGGGCCGCCTCCTATTTTTTGTTATTTGTTATTTTTTATTTTTTTATTTTTTATTTTTTTTTGAATTTTTTTTTGATTTTTTTTTTTTTTGAAAGAAAAAAAACATGAAAAACACTGCTAAAATGGCTCTATTTCTGATTTAAAAAAAAAAAAATTGTCGGCGGCCATCTTGAAAAAAAATAGCCTCGACTGTCAGGGAAAATGTACCGAGCGGCCATTTTGAGCGGCCATTTTGAAATATCAAATATCAAATAACATGGTACACCCTCCTCCTCTTTTTCAAAAAATCTGGACGATCAACATGTAATCAATTTTACATGGCCTTATGATATCTACATGTACACAATGTACATTGCGCAATTCACCTGTTTACTGTGTACAGATCAAAGTTCTGTTAGCCAACAGTGGGGAAATTCTATGTGTATCAGTGCATAATACAATGTCAACAATATACACACGCAATGAATAGAACAAGGTCCATTTATAGAGCAATGCATTGGTGTATATTAGTACCGATACATGTATTACTAGACAATAATACAGTGTATCTGGCTACGTGTCACATGTGAAACGCCATGCTGTTTACGTATACTTCAATGCAAGTTGTGTACAGATGATTACTTCTTCAGGGAATGTAATATCAAGTCCCCACCTTTGTTTTGATGTTAATTGTGGATACAAAGACCAGGTGTGTATTTTTTAAACAAGACAAATGAACATGCAGTATTAAATGTATATGTAATGTTATTGTTAAATGCTTTTCATGGAATTATAATGGTGTAGTCGTCCATATTGGAAGATTGTGAATGTAAATGTTAAGCCAAGTATATGTACATGTACATACATGATTTGTGTTGTACCTGTATACATACACTGTGTCATATGTGCCTGCCGCCTATTCAATTGATAAATGACATGCTTATTCTTTTTGCTATTTGGAATGTATATAATTTTTATGTTTTATGCAATATAAAGTATGATAATTTTAAGTTCAACACAAACATTTTATATGTTGAGAATCAAAATGTATAAAAATATATTAATGCTCTGCTGGCTGGCTCAGCTGATGTGAATACATAGACATGATCCATTTTATATGTTTTTTTTCTTTCAGTATTTATTTCAATAGACGTTTTTGTATTTAACTTTATTAATGATGTATGCTGTTGTCTTTTCTTCAGGTCCAACGCTAGTTCAACTCCTTTCCAATTCCCCCACCCCTCCGCAAATCCACATGGTGAAAACCGGGCACGGCTGCGTCCAAACCATGGCCAACAACCTACCCCTCCAGCCTCCGGCGCCAATGCAGTCCATGCCCATGCAGCTACCCGTACCGCAGGACGGCCGCGACGCCATCAACCAGGCACCCGTCTACCCCAACCACAACCAGGCACCGGCCGCGGCGCCGGTACAGCAGCAAATGTACCAGCAGCAGCCACCGATGTTCCAGCAGCCCCCTCCCGGTAACCAGCAGGTGTACCCCCCTCATATGCTGGGGGGTTACCCCAATACGGCGGGTATCCCGCCACACATGCACTCCCATGTACCGACGGTGTTCATGGGTACCGGCGTCCACCCCACCCCCATGCATATTCAGAGGTTTCCTCCCGCTTCATGTACATCCAACCATCCTCATCCTCAACATCAAGGTTCGAATGGGGATCTTTCACCTCGCCAAGGTGGGTTCAACAAACTTTTCTACATTTCTACCATAGTTTCATAGCTGGTGATCTTTGCCTCCCCTTTTTTTAACCTGTTGCCTACGAGAACCGGCTGGTCACTGTGTTAAGCCTATGGAAATGAGAAAATTCAGTAATGAATGGGTTTGAGCTCTGGTAAAGATGACCAATATTTAATAGTCTGCTTTCTCTTTATTTTATGTTAGTGCGGACAAATATAAGAACAATTTTTGTTCCCTCAAAAGGATTGCTCTCCAAATGCCCCTATGTTCGAAATCTGTTGAGAAATAGTTTGAATGTTTGGAACAAACTTCTATGCCAGATGTCTGTGTAGTCTCATATACACTTTTCTATGTGCAGTGCAAGACTGAGTCAATTTCTTCCATAACGTCACAATGTTGACCAATTCTTTCATGTATCTGTGCTATTTAAACATAATCAACCGTTTCCTATTGCATTCTTTTGCAATGTAATCACATGACCAGAATTTATTCAACTGTAATGTTATTCACTTTCTTTCTCAAAAGAACCAAGAAAATATAGCTTCATAGTGTAATATATTTCCTGAAATCTGAACAATGGATGTGGAACGAAAATTCAGATATGGATTCCTTAAAAAAATAGGTACAAAAATTGACATAGAGTGAAGGAAATGTTTGTTATGAAGGAAGCTGTATTTTGTCTTGAAACAATGTAATAAAAATAACAAAACACCATGAAACAATGTAAAAATCAGTAACAAATAGATTTTTGTAAACAGAGAAAGAAATTTATAGGAAATTATGTGAGCAAAAAAGAAAAGCTCATTTGTAAACTGATCTCAATTCTTAAATAATTATGAGTCAGCCCCCAGGCGATGATTCACTGCGGTTTTATTTAAGGAAGGAAATGTATATTATCAAGGTTCTAATTCAAATGACGATTTTGTCACGAGATACATCTTTTTAAAGTTCGACTTCCTTCAAAAATATTTGAGCAGACACATTCATTGTCTTGATACTTTATTTTCATGTTTTTTTGTTTGTTATAGTGAAGAGTTCTGATTCCGGAAACAATTCAACAAATATCGATTATTAAGAAGCAACATTTGGCAAAAGTTCATTTTTTGTATTTATTGGAAGGGAAGTCCATGTTAATTTCTCTGAAGCAGTTTTTAAATATTCTTTATTCATTGCTTACTTTAAAACTGTTAATACCAAAGAGAGGAAAAAATTCACCACCTATGAAACATTGCTCTTTTTCTTATTTTGCATGCCATCATTCATTCATGTTTATTCATATATGTCATAAGGCCATGTAAAATTGATTTCATGTTGATCGTCCCCCGCCCGCTTCCTTTTTGGGGGCCGCCTCCTATTTTTTGTTATTTGTTATTTATTTTTTTATTTTTTTTTTTTTTTTTTTTGATTTTTTTTTTGATTTTTTTTTTTTTTGAAAGAAAAAAAACATGAAAAACACTGCTAAAATGGCTCTATTTCTGATTTAAAAAAAAAAAAATTGTTGGCGGCCATCTTGAAAAAAAATAGCCTCGACTGTCAGGGAAAATGTACCGAGCGGCCATTTTGAGCGGCCATTTTGAAAAATATCAAATATCAAATAACATGGTACACCCTCCTCCTCTTTTTCAAAAAATCCGGACGATCAACATGTAATCAATTTTACATGGCCTAAAAAAGTTATTCAGTTCTTTTCGATATTTGAAATGCATGCATTTGCGTTTTAATTTTGTATGCAAAAGTCACTTTGATACCGTCTCGATGCCGTTTCGATGCGGAGAATTGAAGTGGAAATGCAGCGGGAAATTTTGAACAAGTCCAACATTTTTCTCGGGCCTTTGCCTTTCTGGTTTACACATCGAAATGGAAGTGCATAGGCTCAACTCATTTTTGTAACCTACAATGTAGGCATTAGGGGCTAAGAACTTTCCAGTCATTTCCCCTATACCTTGTCTTTCTCTCTCTCATGCCCCTCTCTGGGTCTTATATCCTGACTGTATGTTGTTCATCCCCTGGATGCTACGCAGGATCTCTATGTTGTCATCAAGCAATGGACTATTTTCGCAATGTAACTCTCGCATTAACCTGTTACAAATAACTGTATCTCATTAGTAAGACTTCAAATTGCACATAGTATTTGTTGCTTGGTAGGGCAAACAGTATGGCTGGCCTACTCTACAAAACATGTTATCCTATAAAATTCTATAATTTTCAAAATTGTACTGTTTAAAGCCAACTAGTCGGATGCGACAAGAACGCTAATGACAATTGTTTATTTTGTACACCTCTAAAACAGTGGCAAGTCTCACACAGTTTCTCTCTAAATACGGTTTGATTGCAAGAAGTCAATAACGGCGACTACCACTTGATTAAAATTGTCTTCATGTCCATATAGAACTTTTTATATCAGTTGGACCCTATTTAAATGTATTCAAGGAAATGTATACTGATCGTCCTACAATCACAACAGTCAAGAAAAACAAACAAAACACGAATGTACATGTATGGGACCTGTAACTGGCTCTGTGTGGCATTCAAAGCTCCTTGCCAATTATAGATTGAAAAGTAGCCGTAGAAATGTCTGTGTAAAGGTACCTCTATGGTGGAAGTCAGCTTTCCAGTGAATAGACCTGACATTTCAGCTTGTCCCAGTTATTCTCTCTCTCTTCCTCTCACTCTCCTTCATTCTCTCTCTCTTCCTCTCACTCTCCTTCATTCTCTCTCTTTTCCTCTCACTCGCCTTCATTCTTTCTCTCTCTTTCTCCGACTCGCCTTCATTCTCTTATCGCCCACAAATAGGGTCGATGACATTTTCACACCCTATAACTGGCAGGTTTAGCATGCAATATGACTTATACCGGGTGGGCAGGAGAAATTCATTTGCGCTCTTGCGGCTCTGTCATTTCCACATTGAGAGCCATGGTGATTGAATCATAAGTCAATGAAATCAATTTCTTTTCTGAAGTGGTTTAATGTCATGGTCTTTGGTTTGTTTTCTTTATTATCAGTTACGACAACTGAGTTCTTCACGTACCAATGCTCTATCATTCTTTCTCCCTGTCTGTTGATTTCAACCTTTTCTCCCCTTCCTCTTTTGCATTTTCTCCACCTTTCACTTTTGCATTTTCTCCACCTTTCACTTCCTCTCTCCTTTTTCCTTCCTTCTTGCTTTCGCACACACACTCTCTAAGTCTCTTCCTTTTTCATTTCCATCTCTTATCCTTGTTTTTTTCTCTTTTTCCTTTTCTTATTTTTCCTTTTTCTCCTCTCTTTCATCTTTTTCTCCTTATACCCTCTGTTTTCTTTTCTCCTTCTTCTTCTTCTCTCCCTTTCTTGTCCTTATTTCCCCCCTTCCAATGCTCTATCATTCTTTCTCCCTGTCTGTTGATTACAACCTTTTCTCCCCTTCCTCTTTTGCATTTTCTCCACCTTTCACTTCCTCTCTCCTTTTTCCTTCCTTCTTGCTTTCGCACACACACTCTCTATGTCTCTTCCTTTTTCATTTCCATCTCTTATCCTTGTTTTTTTCTCTTTTTCCTTTTCTTATTTTTCCTTTTTCTCCTCTCTTTCATCTTTTTCTCCTTATACCCTCTGTTTTCTTTTCTCCTTCTTCTTCTCTCCCTTTCTTGTCCTTATTTCCCCCCTTCCAATTTCATCCCCCCCCCCCTTCCAATTTCATCCCCTTCCTTTTCTCTCCCCGGACCCCTTGTTTTCCTATTTCTCGTCTGTTCTTTCTCTACCCCTTCATCCCGTTATCTATTCACCCCTTTCTCCCCCTTATCTTTTTGCCCCTTTCCTCCCCTTCCGTCTTCTCTCTTCTCTGTCCTCTCTCTTCTCTCCTCTCTCTCTCCCCTCTCTTCTCTCCTCTCTCCTCTCTTCTCTCCTCTCTTCTCTCCTCTCTTCTATCTCTTCTCTCCTCTCCTCTCTCTATCTCTTCTCTCCTCTCTCTCTCCTCTCTCTCTCCTCTCTCTCTCTCTCTCTCCTCTCTCTCTCTCTCTCCTCTCCTCTCCTCTCTCTCTCCTCTCCTCTCCTCTCTCTCTCTCTCTCTCTCTCTCTCCTCTCCTCTCCTCTCTCTCTCTCTCTCTCTCCTCTCTCTCTCCTCTCTCTCTCCTCTCCTCTCCTCTCTTCTCCTCTCTCCCTCTCTCTCTGACCCTTCAGCAAGCCGCTGAGATTATAAGAAAAAGAGTGGGATTGATTTTGGAAGGATTTGCCCTTTAAAACCCCAAACTTTCAATTGTGACTCTTGCTTGCTATTATTATACATGACCTTTAAACATAAATCTCCCCAAATCTGTTTAATATGGCTACAGTGGTGCCTTTCACATTTAGTGCACAGCATATGACGTAATTACAAATTGTTATATATCACAAATATTTGTTAAATCTTTCATAGATTATTTTTGGTCTGCCTATTTTTCTTTTTGCGTATATTTTTTACAAATCCTCTGCAGCCTGGAAGATGGCCATTACTGCCATTGACAATGTATAGCTCTTATAACCTTTTGAAATTTGGAAAATAAAATTGATTCAAATGATTCGATTCAGATTGATTGACAAAAAGAAAGGAAATCGATTAAAATGATTCAAGTAATCAAACAAAGACAAAAATCTGACTCTAGTTGACCTTTAAATACGAAATCAAAGTGAAAAGCTGATATTTGAGTAGAGATCTATTTTGTTCTGTATGGGCCATTAAAAATATAACCTTCAAATATTACTTCTGAAAAAAGATTATTTTGCAAGTTCAAATACACTATCAATTAACAATTGAATTTGCTTGCTTAAAAGTGACTTTAAAGGTAAAGACCAGTAATGGTCATGCGATTGCATTGTGAAAGAAACGTTGTGGAATCGATCAGAAAAGGTTGATCATCTAGCATCTAGCATCTGCAAGGTTCTGGAATCATCAAAATGATAAGAAATTTGGCCCATTCTTCGTAAAGTTACAAGCACTATACACAGAAAGATGTATATGGGACTACCCTATCTCTCTCACCAGACCATGAGAGAAATAAATTTACCAAATATATGAATTAGTAGGCGGTTTCCCGGCAAATTTTTTATCATCATGTATTAGTCAAAACATATTCTTTCACATGATTGGTAATGAGAGCTTCCATTTCATTTTTTGAAATTGGGGCGTTGCCAATACTGGTCTTTACCTTTAAAGTAGACAACTCGAAGCATCTGTACCCGATCGCATAAGCATAAAATATGGCCTGCACATACACCTGTACCCAAGACTGACTTGGTCGTGGGTTCTTTATTTTCTTCATACTCCTTACCAATTAATTATGGTAGCCTATATAATGTGGGGTGAGATTTTTTGAGGTTGATTTGATACATCCTTGCTCTATACAAATAATTTTTTAAAGGTGATTGCCTGATTGGTACCTTTTAACATAATCACTTTTGTAGCGGTCTTTTCCATGATGGTACTTGGGGGAAATATATTTAGAATACCCTCAAGTCAAATCGTGGCAATGAACTTGCCTTCACCCGTCCGTTAGAGCTATGAATAGATTGTCCCCTGACTGTGCCTAGACCTGTCTCCAATGGTCACTTACTTGAAGCATATGAAGCAATCTTAACGTACAGATAGTCTTGGTAAGGCAGTGTCAAGGTGATTTAGGCGCTCCAGCTAATACCTTATGAAGAGTATTCAGTAGTCAGCAGGTGAACATTTAGAATGTAATCTAGATACACTTATAACTAAGTCTTTTTTTTTTATTCATGCACATAATGTGCACCATCTCCATTTCATAATGTGCACCATCTCCATTTCATAATGTGCACCATCTCCACTTCGTAATGTGCACCATCTCCATTTCATAATGTGCACCATCTCCATTTCATAATGTGCACCATCTCCATTTCCTGGGGAGCATTCATTTCATTGGATCAGTACCATTTCATTATTGAATGTTTCTCTTAGTTAATTTTTTTTCCTTTCTTTTACGAATAGAAAATCCTCACAGGCCTGTTCTTCCAAGACCTAGGCCCCGAGACGACCGAGCCGACAAACAACGGGAGAAACTTCAGAAAAAGCTGCGCGAGCGGGAGCGGCAAAAAGAAAACACGGGCCACAGCAGCCATTCCAGTAGTCCCCAGTCCTCCCCCAGGGGCATGAACTCACATAGTAGCGGTGTGCTACGGCCTACGGAGAATGGGACCAACTCCAGGGGGAGTAAGAAGAAAAGACAGAACAGCCTCAAAGATGAAAGTGAAGGTAGGCAAGGTCACTATTATTGTACTTGAAGAAAAAAAAAAGAAGACAATTCCAAATAAATTTTCATCAATTTATAATTGAGAATTTATTCTTAACCGCAAATGTGGAAATAAGCTTCCCGCAAGCAATAACAGGTAATTAAGGAAATTTGTTTTGTAAATTAAAGCATCAAAGCAATATGCTGTCAGCACACTTGTCTAGGCATTGGTTATTCTGATGCTAGGGCTAGACATTTGTAGTATACATGTACAACAAGCAATAATACAAGTCAAATCACTCATTGCCTTCACTTCTATTTTTTTTCTTCAATTTTTCTTTGTTTCAGACTTTAATGATCTTTTCCATTCTTTGTGTTCCCTAAAAAGGGCACCTTTTCTTAATATTTGAAATTCAGAATAATGTATCGAAGAGTTCATACACAAATGTCTTGGTAAGGTTGTAAGTTATAACAATTGTTACAGTAGATACATTTGAGGCATAAAGCTTCTCAACATTTGAAGACAACAGTACAAACAATATAGTGTTTGCATGTTTGTGAATGATGGCTTCCTGTGCTGTTTATATCTTAAGAAACAAATAAGTTGTATAATGCTGAATTTTCTGACGGCAGCCTTGACTAAAATGTACTTTTATGGTCAAACGGCCTCCCATTTATTATTGTAGAGATGTAGTTGATTGAGGAGTAAAAAGGGATATTAGATTGAAAAAGAGGATAAAAAATGAATCTTGTGTGCTGTCTCCGTCACTAAGGCCATCTCATCCGAAATCAATTTATGCTCCAATTTAAATCAGCTTCCGTATTATATATGAAATGCCATATGAATTTTTCCGTCTCCCCCGCCGTGCGCTCCATATGGCTGCTTCCGGTAGGATGCCATCATAAACACTAACTGAATGCCTAGTGAGTGGTGAATAGAGTCCAGTATGCGCGACATGTATAGGTAGATGAATGGGAGCGGAGACGACCGTTGTCATTTGCCCATTTGTGTGCATGACTATATTGTGGCTATCACATAAGGGGGTAGAGACGGATGAATGGAAAGAGAAATTACAGACAAAGCTCTTTAAATTGGCAAGATTTCCTTGATGCTAAGCCGTAAAATGTATCTTATTGTCAGCATGAGCCACTAAGCATCATGTTCTTTCCCAGTAATAACCCCCTTTTTCAGGTCGTCCTTTCAACTCCTGCTTCCGTCGCTATTATTAGAATCAGATTGGTTTCCTATTATCGGGCCTTTCTTTGCTATAATTGCGGTTGGATAATAATGAACAGATGCCTCTTGTCGAGTGTCTTACATCATCGATTTCTATTTTTTCACCCCAAAGCCGGGGGTATTATGGTTATTTTTACTCTTCGGGAGCAGTCTCGGCACCTTGACTCCTCCCGCCTGCACGTTTCATCTTCTTCCGCCCCCGTGCTTATTTGATTTGATGTGGGAATATTAACGCATGGACAGCCAGCTTTGTGTGACTGCTGTCGTTCGTTTATACAAGCCTCCCCCTCTCCCTCCACCTCCACGGCAGCTATTGAGCGATGCACACAGCGCTCTCCTTCTTTGCCGTCACTCCCGGTATTAGCGTGTCAACAGTGATGCGGCCAGCTTGTCAATCGGAAGGACGCCTACCCCGCAGTGATGTCATAATTTCGTCACGGCAACGAGTCAATTGTTGCGTTCTAGCCTCAATCACGTCATCATCCTGTTAGTAAAGATGGCAGGGTCAACATCAATCTTTGTCCTGCTAGACGGCAAAATATATGCGTAAGCCTCGTCTCAAAATATACCGTACCCCCTTGGATACTGATACTCCGCCGACATCTGTTCGGTTGACTCCCCGACTGCGCAGTGCTGATTTGCATCTGTCGTTTAATATGCACGTATGTGTGTCTCCCTCTTGGTGCGCTTGCCTCTCCCCTCTCGCTGCGTTAGCTGAACCCGCACCTCCCACCACCTTGGGCAGTTGTATTATTGTCTGGCGGACGGGACTAGAATTAGATGCGGTGGCAGTGTCTCTGACGGGCGGGGGAAGGCTGCTGAGAAACATCTTGTACTTGTGAGGCTAGAGTTACAAATAGCCGCCAATAGCCGTCCCCATTTATTGGCGAGGTGGTTTTATCACTAATGGGCCGGAAGCGGGATGACAGATTCTAGTGGCATTCAGAATGAGAGAAATTAAATGACCACCATTGTGGTGAATTCTCTATAAACTAGGTTATCTTTATTATTTTCTTGAAGAGATTGAAGTCTCTTTTAGTAATTGAAATCGATTGAAAGCAGATGGAACTCCTAATATGATGCATTTTTTTAGTTTTCTGATAAATTCATGATTCAATTTATTGGTATTCATTTGAGGAATCAATGATTTTATGATAACTCGCTCAGATTCCAAAAAGTCTTCTTTGATGGAAAAGATATTTTAGCTCCTTCACATTTTTCATCTGATATTATCTCGAATTTGCAGGAAATATTTGAGACAACATTATTTTTTTGAAAAGGGCTTGAAATTGTACAAAATATCATACTCTCAACTTTGTAGTGTGAGCTCTCTCCTGTGGCTTATAATGTCCACTTAAATTCCTCTGTTTAATTTGATCATGCAAATTATTGTCCATTTACATTAGATTACCATTGGCTTGGGAAAATATTTGTCTACCTTTCATATTACCTTTGGAGCCCTTGTTGGCGACTTTCCAGATGTTCATTTCTCATACCCAGTCTTACTGATAAATATATTGAACTTGAACATATGAAAATCATACTCAATGTATCAAATGTGCAAATAAAATGAATTGAATTGAATACTGAAAATATTTAAAAAAGGTAGTTGTGTAACCCCCCCCCCCCCCCCCCCCCCATAGAACAAAATATTTACACAAAACAGCATTACAAAATGATAACAGATATTCAGGATTTCTAGAATATTATTTCTCACTTAGTGAATTGCTAAGGTCCATAGTCCTAGGTCCATGGTCCAATGGAGTACATGTACATGGGAAAGAAAAAATAGAGAAGGATTATTATTAGAAATTGTGAGTAGATGTGTTTGTTTGCGAAGAGAAGAGGATGAGTGTGGGAGATTCGTGGTCATGCGAGATTATTGCTACATCTTTTGGTCAGGATCTTACTTATTTTGAGAGAACTGCCTTGTATCAAGAAACACCCAATCGTGGTAAAACCTTTTCAAAAAATATATTTGTAAGCTACAATAAAGAAACTTAAAATGTGCTGTAAAGTAATACATGTTTTACAAAATCTATTTTTCGGGATTATTTTTGGAAATCACATTTAGCAATTTGCTAAGTATCAAATTTGTTTAAAAGTTTAATTACTGATATAACAAAACTCAGAATTTTTTCCTAGGGATTTTTTTTGCATCTAGACATGTATGTTGGCGATTAGAAGAGGATAGGAGTTTGGGGTTCGTGGCCATGCCCAGCTCATTGCTATGCGGGCAGAATCTTGCTTATTACAGTATTAGAGCACTGCCTTGTAATGAGAAAGAAAAAATATTTTAGTTTAATTACTGATTTAAGAAAACTCAGGACAATTTTCCTAGGGATTTTTTGCCTACATGTAGATATATTTTTGCGATGAGCCCAGCTCATGGGTATGCGGACAGAATCTTGCTTATTATGAGAGCACTAGCTGCCTTGTAATGAGATACACCCAATCTTTAATTTCAGAGTCACATTGAGCCTGTAAAGGTTAAGGATTTCAAATTAATCCGTGCTTCAGACCTTCCAGGAAGGGGGAGGGGAGGGGGAGGGGGGGGGGGGGGAGGAAGAGGGAGGGGGTAGAGGGAAGGCGGCATAAGGAGGGGGAGAGGGAGGGGAAGACGGAGGGGGAGAGGAAGGGAGGAAGAGGGAGGGGGGGGGAGAGGGGAAGAGGGGAAGAGGGGAAGAGGGGAAGAGGGGAAGAGGGGAAGAGGGGAAGAGGGGAAGAGGGGAGGGGAGGGGAGGGGAGGGAGATACAGCTAAGGATTTGAATTTCAAGTACAAGGTTAGATTTTGTGATTTCACCAGAACAAATGTCCAGATTAGCAAGGAACTATTAATCACTGTTTAGGGTATGTGTACTGTGTAGAGAACGTTAGGCATCTATCTAAATGGATAATGAACCCAAATATCAGTGCCCTGGTTTCTTAGGCGATGTGAAGCATGCCATTGTCGTCATTCGTATCATGCATGTTAATATAAATGCAGTCATCCAAATGACGGATTGAGAGAAATTATGTCTATTTTAATTTGTCATATTCCTTTCGAAAATCAAAGTTCTTTATACAAAATTATCTTCTGTTATTAGATGGTTAGTAATGAAAGAGCAAAATAGTATTCTGTGAGAGAACTGGAGAGAAGGCAAGCAAGATAGTCACAGAGAGAGAGAGAGAGAGACTGAATAATTGAAAGAAAATAACATACAATGTAGAAGGGAAAAGAAAGACAAAGATGGGAAGAGGAGAGGGAGAATAATCAATTATTCTGTATTGATTTCTATTGGTATTACTCTGTTGTTTATATATTTTATGTATTTTGTTTTCATCGAGAATGAAATAAAGACTGAGGTAGAAAAATAATTAAACAATACAATTACATTCATGCAAAGACTTTTCCATTTTTATCTTGCTTTAAATCACAATATCCTTTTGCTTTATTTCATAACAAAAGCATTTGCAAGGCCCCACATTCTGTTTGTTTCTTACTGCAGGATTTTCATTCCATTACGCTAGGCGTTGCAACAAAGAGATGTTGATATATATTGGACTTTAGTAAAATAATAATAATGTTTTTGTTGATTCAAGATCTCTTCATTCAAGACCTGAAATAGATTTATTTATTATGAGAGCACTGCCTTGTAATGAGATACCCCTAATCTTTGAATTTAGATTCACATTGAGCCTGTAAAGGTTACAGATTTCAAATTAATCCTTGCTTCATTTGAAAATCATTTTTCTATCATCAATTTTAAATCCAAGCTGTTGCTTCAGCCTGTACTTTAATAATTTGCATTCGTTCAAGATTTTACAGGTCACTGACTTCTTTATGTTGTATTTGCATTTGCACACCAACCAATTCATGTAAAAATACATGTATTCCAATAAGTATTTGATTAATGGAGCCTGTAAAGGTTACAGATTTCAAATTAATCCTTGCTTCATTTGAAAATCATTTTTCTATCATCAATTTTAAATCCAAGCTGTTGCTTCAGCTTGAACTTAATTTGCATTTGTTCAAGATTTTACAGGTCACTGACTTCTATAGGTTGCATTTGCATTAACCAACACACCAACCTACCAATTAATGTACAAGTATTCCAATAAGTTGGATATTAGATAAAGGCATGACAGTTGAGACAAGTAGCGCTTTGAATTATAATCCATTTTGCTTAGGACCTGTAGGTAAATACACAATCATACTTCGATATGTTAATAATTGGTTTGCGAGTTCTTGGGACTTGACAAGCTTGTTGATTGCTTGAAGGGTTTCTGTTAATCAGAAAAATGCTGTCAGCCTGAGGGTGTTTTCTCTTCTTCAATTCCCAGGACTATCTGAAACGATAAGATGGTCGTTTCTGTCCCGCCTTCTGGCTTGGTCTGTTTGCCATCATCAGCTATGTTCACATGAACCCGTCGTCGTTTTAATATAACTTTAAGCTTGCGAAACCTTAAAGTTATCTAGACAATGATCCACTATAACAATGACGAGTGTTCACACTGGACCATAACAATGAGTATTCAAACTTAACTGCTGGTGTAACCACAAAGTAAATTGCTTCTGCACGTTACGTAACTTGGAGTGAGGACTCCTGCTGCTTGGAGTAATCGCGCTAACCTTAAGATCTGTCGTTGTTCGTAACTTCAACTTAACTTATAAGTTACGTAACCATGAGTGCGTCCACACGGTCCCTAACTACAATATAACTTCAAAGTTTAAAATCACTACCTACATTAAACTTGAATTCAACGGACTGCCATGTGAACTTCGCCATGGTCTGTGGAGAGGGTCCGAAAGAGGGCCGGGGGCTGTCTCCCTCCTCCCCTGATGAGGAAACTCGCTCCTGAGTCACAGTGACCGAAAATACAACTGACCCGACTCTCAACTCCCACTGCTTTGACTAGTCTCTGTCCCGGACACACCTCGTTGTTGTTGGAACCCAGATGATTGGCATACCGGACAAATGGGGCGGCTAGCCCTTCAGAATATTCATAACGGAGAAAGAAAAGAATCGGAACGTAATGAGGCTGCAATAAAACAATCTACATATGTCTTTCAAGATATTGTTCTCTTAAAACCTTTAAGAGCTCCTTAATAATTTTGTAAGCATTTTAGGGAATGAGCATAGTTATGAAACATGGCTGTTGTAAAGACTTTTTGAGACATATCAAGTTATGCATAGGCCTATGTGAGATCAATTTGAGTTTCTGTGAGGGATATATATAAGCAATCTTATTTTGAAATGTGTATATTTTTTGGTTGTGAGTTCTAACAAAGTTGAAAGTTTTGACCTGTGGTTGACCTAACTATGGATTCTTATTTATACCTGTATACTAAACTCTCGACTGCATATGTATATAGTGCTCAAAGAGCAATTTTTCATGACAAAGTAATTTGCATTGGTTTCAGTCATTTCCCTCTGCCCCAAATCTTACATAATCACTTGTCGGATGTGGTTGAAGAGAGATAATTAATCCACCTGAGGATATTCTAATCATGATAGTTGGTAAATGATCTGTTGATTGCTAGCTGTGAATGATCAGTATTAAAGGGAAGGGGACAATTTGAAAGTTGTCTTTGTAAGAAAGCACTGTTAAAAATGCTGGCCATAAGTTATTAGGATTGTTTTATATTCTGTTTGAAAGGCTATGCGTGGGATTTTTTTCAAGCCCCATGTGGCCCAGATCAATGGAATAGTCATTACCAACCCAATATATAGAATATTAATGAACAGTTTAGCGCTTTGCGAAGGGCACCTGTATTCTAATCAACTTGTCACATCTGGAAGTTAATGAGGCTAAAAACGGAATGCCTCGCAGCAAAGTCGAGATATAGTAAGCACGATGGTAGTAACAGAACAAGGTGATTATCACCCCAGTACACCCACAAATGTTCCGCTCTTTTGCACTTAACACCCCAGTTACACCGAAAACGAGACTGACGACAGACATGGGATCGAACCGACCATTGCGTTTAACCCAATTTCCAAGATATGATTTGGTTATTATCTGTAAAGCGCTTAGAGACGGTATTTCGTATTTTCGCTTTGTATTCAGATTTTATTATCATTATTTGGTGTCTGTTTAGAGTCATGATGGGAGTGCGACTGTCTTATTATTCCCCTGTTCATATATATGGAAAACTAAATGATGTTTCATGTGTAACTCTTCAGGTATACTTTAAGTAAAAAATATAGTAGCAATATTTTGTGGAACAACATGTTGCTAGTAAAATGTACTGTAAGCTCTTTTACCACACAAGAATTCAAAGTCGGCCTTCACCTGCTATTAAAGTAAATATTTTATGATATGAGAATTTTGACATGAGAAATGGAACAAGTTCTTCTGTACATCATGTCTGACATTTTATATTGTATCCTGTCTTGTGGCATCTCATGCTATCAGCTGACAGTATATGGTCATTTTATATGTTTCCTATTAAAGGTAAAGACCAGTATTGGAAATGCCCCAATTTCAAAAAATGAAATGGAAGCTCTCATTACCAATCATGTGAAAGAATATGTTTTGACTAATACATGATGATAACAAATTTGCCGGGGAAACCGCCTACTAATTCATATATTTGGTAAATTTGTTTCTCTCATGGTCGTGTGAGAGATATAGGGTAGTCCCATATACATCTTTCTGTGTATAGTGCTTGTAACTTTACGAAGAATGGGCCAAGTTTCTTATCATTTTGATGATTCCAGAACCTTGCAGATGCTAGATGCTAGATGATCAACCTTTTCTGATCGATTCCACAACGTTTCTTTCACAATGCAATCGCATGACCATTACTGGTCTTTACCTTTAAACTGTTCACATACAACACTTCCCTCTAGGCCTGTTTTCATCAGCTCGAGATTTGACCTCGAAACTTGAAACTCGAGCTTGAGATATTTTGCTCGGGAGTCTTCGGGCTCGTGAAGATGCGACAGACAAATAGCAGGATATTTTGCAAACTAGCCCAAGATATCTTGGGATGATTATCTCGACCAAATATCCCGCTAATTGCAACTTCGGGCTGATGATGACGCAAATCAACTGGATAATTTGCGATCGGGATAGTTCAAATAGCGGGATATTTGGCAATCTCGAGCTGATGAAGACAGGCCTAATGTGAAAAGGCTCTCTGTCTGATACACTTCATACAGATGCTCTTGTACTAATGAAGAGGCTTTTGACGTCATGGCATTGATAAACGATCCACAGAATTACTAAAAATGGCATGGCTGATACTTCCTCTAGGGCTTCACTGTACTTAAAATAGTTACGGACACCATATAATTCTTCCCTGTTTCCCTGACAAATCTGCCGAAAAGGGAAAGAAATTTTGTGATTTCGATGACCGAAGCTTCAGAGAGATTATTCCGATCAGATTCCTGAAAGGAAATATTAGGAGGTGTGTATCTCGATTCTTCTCTTTTTGGAGATGCACGCAAATGGGAATAATAATATTCTCATTTTGGGAAAACAAGTATTGTCGTATGCGCGACATGTATAGGTAGATGAATGGGAGCGGAGACGACCGTTGTCATTTGCCCATTTGTGTGCATGACTATATTGTGGCTATCACATAAGGGGGTAGAGACGGATGAATGGAAAGAGAAATTACAGACAAAGCTCTTTAAATTGGCAAGATTTCCTTGATGCTAAGCCGTAAAATGTATCTTATTGTCAGCATGAGCCACTAAGCATCATGTTCTTTCCCAGTAATAACCCCCTTTTTCAGGTCGTCCTTTCAACTCCTGCTTCCGTCGCTATTATTAGAATCAGATTGGTTTCCTATTATCGGGCCTTTCTTTGCTATAATTGCGGTTGGATAATAATGAACAGATGCCTCTTGTCGAGTGTCTTACATCATCGATTTCTATTTTTTCACCCCAAAGCCGGGGGTATTATGGTTATTTTTACTCTTCGGGAGCAGTCTCGGCACCTTGACTCCTCCCGCCTGCACGTTTCATCTTCTTCCGCCCCCGTGCTTATTTGATTTGATGTGGGAATATTAACGCATGGACAGCCAGCTTTGTGTGACTGCTGTCGTTCGTTTATACAAGCCTCCCCCTCTCCCTCCACCTCCACGGCAGCTATTGAGCGATGCACACAGCGCTCTCCTTCTTTGCCGTCACTCCCGGTATTAGCGTGTCAACAGTGATGCGGCCAGCTTGTCAATCGGAAGGACGCCTACCCCGCAGTGATGTCATAATTTCGTCACGGCAACGAGTCAATTGTTGCGTTCTAGCCTCAATCACGTCATCATCCTGTTAGTAAAGATGGCAGGGTCAACATCAATCTTTGTCCTGCTAGACGGCAAAATATATGCGTAAGCCTCGTCTCAAAATATACCGTACCCCCTTGGATACTGATACTCCGCCGACATCTGTTCGGTTGACTCCCCGACTGCGCAGTGCTGATTTGCATCTGTCGTTTAATATGCACGTATGTGTGTCTCCCTCTTGGTGCGCTTGCCTCTCCCCTCTCGCTGCGTTAGCTGAACCCGCACCTCCCACCACCTTGGGCAGTTGTATTATTGTCTGGCGGACGGGACTAGAATTAGATGCGGTGGCAGTGTCTCTGACGGGCGGGGGAAGGCTGCTGAGAAACATCTTGTACTTGTGAGGCTAGAGTTACAAATAGCCGCCAATAGCCGTCCCCATTTATTGGCGAGGTGGTTTTATCACTAATGGGCCGGAAGCGGGATGACAGATTCTAGTGGCATTCAGAATGAGAGAAATTAAATGACCACCATTGTGGTGAATTCTCTATAAACTAGGTTATCTTTATTATTTTCTTGAAGAGATTGAAGTCTCTTTTAGTAATTGAAATCGATTGAAAGCAGATGGAACTCCTAATATGATGCATTTTTTTAGTTTTCTGATAAATTCATGATTCAATTTATTGGTATTCATTTGAGGAATCAATGATTTTATGATAACTCGCTCAGATTCCAAAAAGTCTTCTTTGATGGAAAAGATATTTTAGCTCCTTCACATTTTTCATCTGATATTATCTCGAATTTGCAGGAAATATTTGAGACAACATTATTTTTTTGAAAAGGGCTTGAAATTGTACAAAATATCATACTCTCAACTTTGTAGTGTGAGCTCTCTCCTGTGGCTTATAATGTCCACTTAAATTCCTCTGTTTAATTTGATCATGCAAATTATTGTCCATTTACATTAGATTACCATTGGCTTGGGAAAATATTTGTCTACCTTTCATATTACCTTTGGAGCCCTTGTTGGCGACTTTCCAGATGTTCATTTCTCATACCCAGTCTTACTGATAAATATATTGAACTTGAACATATGAAAATCATACTCAATGTATCAAATGTGCAAATAAAATGAATTGAATTGAATACTGAAAATATTTAAAAAAGGTAGTTGTGTAACCCCCCCCCCCCCCCCCCCCCCATAGAACAAAATATTTACACAAAACAGCATTACAAAATGATAACAGATATTCAGGATTTCTAGAATATTATTTCTCACTTAGTGAATTGCTAAGGTCCATAGTCCTAGGTCCATGGTCCAATGGAGTACATGTACATGGGAAAGAAAAAATAGAGAAGGATTATTATTAGAAATTGTGAGTAGATGTGTTTGTTTGCGAAGAGAAGAGGATGAGTGTGGGAGATTCGTGGTCATGCGAGATTATTGCTACATCTTTTGGTCAGGATCTTACTTATTTTGAGAGAACTGCCTTGTATCAAGAAACACCCAATCGTGGTAAAACCTTTTCAAAAAATATATTTGTAAGCTACAATAAAGAAACTTAAAATGTGCTGTAAAGTAATACATGTTTTACAAAATCTATTTTTCGGGATTATTTTTGGAAATCACATTTAGCAATTTGCTAAGTATCAAATTTGTTTAAAAGTTTAATTACTGATATAACAAAACTCAGAATTTTTTCCTAGGGATTTTTTTTGCATCTAGACATGTATGTTGGCGATTAGAAGAGGATAGGAGTTTGGGGTTCGTGGCCATGCCCAGCTCATTGCTATGCGGGCAGAATCTTGCTTATTACAGTATTAGAGCACTGCCTTGTAATGAGAAAGAAAAAATATTTTAGTTTAATTACTGATTTAAGAAAACTCAGGACAATTTTCCTAGGGATTTTTTGCCTACATGTAGATATATTTTTGCGATGAGCCCAGCTCATGGGTATGCGGACAGAATCTTGCTTATTATGAGAGCACTAGCTGCCTTGTAATGAGATACACCCAATCTTTAATTTCAGAGTCACATTGAGCCTGTAAAGGTTAAGGATTTCAAATTAATCCGTGCTTCAGACCTTCCAGGAAGGGGGAGGGGAGGGGGAGGGGGGGGGGGGGAGGAAGAGGGAGGGGGTAGAGGGAAGGCGGCATAAGGAGGGGGAGAGGGAGGGGAAGACGGAGGGGGAGAGGAAGGGAGGAAGAGGGAGGGGGGGGGAGAGGGGAAGAGGGGAAGAGGGGAAGAGGGGAAGAGGGGAAGAGGGGAAGAGGGGAAGAGGGGAGGGGAGGGGAGGGGAGGGAGATACAGCTAAGGATTTGAATTTCAAGTACAAGGTTAGATTTTGTGATTTCACCAGAACAAATGTCCAGATTAGCAAGGAACTATTAATCACTGTTTAGGGTATGTGTACTGTGTAGAGAACGTTAGGCATCTATCTAAATGGATAATGAACCCAAATATCAGTGCCCTGGTTTCTTAGGCGATGTGAAGCATGCCATTGTCGTCATTCGTATCATGCATGTTAATATAAATGCAGTCATCCAAATGACGGATTGAGAGAAATTATGTCTATTTTAATTTGTCATATTCCTTTCGAAAATCAAAGTTCTTTATACAAAATTATCTTCTGTTATTAGATGGTTAGTAATGAAAGAGCAAAATAGTATTCTGTGAGAGAACTGGAGAGAAGGCAAGCAAGATAGTCACAGAGAGAGAGAGAGAGAGACTGAATAATTGAAAGAAAATAACATACAATGTAGAAGGGAAAAGAAAGACAAAGATGGGAAGAGGAGAGGGAGAATAATCAATTATTCTGTATTGATTTCTATTGGTATTACTCTGTTGTTTATATATTTTATGTATTTTGTTTTCATCGAGAATGAAATAAAGACTGAGGTAGAAAAATAATTAAACAATACAATTACATTCATGCAAAGACTTTTCCATTTTTATCTTGCTTTAAATCACAATATCCTTTTGCTTTATTTCATAACAAAAGCATTTGCAAGGCCCCACATTCTGTTTGTTTCTTACTGCAGGATTTTCATTCCATTACGCTAGGCGTTGCAACAAAGAGATGTTGATATATATTGGACTTTAGTAAAATAATAATAATGTTTTTGTTGATTCAAGATCTCTTCATTCAAGACCTGAAATAGATTTATTTATTATGAGAGCACTGCCTTGTAATGAGATACCCCTAATCTTTGAATTTAGATTCACATTGAGCCTGTAAAGGTTACAGATTTCAAATTAATCCTTGCTTCATTTGAAAATCATTTTTCTATCATCAATTTTAAATCCAAGCTGTTGCTTCAGCCTGTACTTTAATAATTTGCATTCGTTCAAGATTTTACAGGTCACTGACTTCTTTATGTTGTATTTGCATTTGCACACCAACCAATTCATGTAAAAATACATGTATTCCAATAAGTATTTGATTAATGGAGCCTGTAAAGGTTACAGATTTCAAATTAATCCTTGCTTCATTTGAAAATCATTTTTCTATCATCAATTTTAAATCCAAGCTGTTGCTTCAGCTTGAACTTAATTTGCATTTGTTCAAGATTTTACAGGTCACTGACTTCTATAGGTTGCATTTGCATTAACCAACACACCAACCTACCAATTAATGTACAAGTATTCCAATAAGTTGGATATTAGATAAAGGCATGACAGTTGAGACAAGTAGCGCTTTGAATTATAATCCATTTTGCTTAGGACCTGTAGGTAAATACACAATCATACTTCGATATGTTAATAATTGGTTTGCGAGTTCTTGGGACTTGACAAGCTTGTTGATTGCTTGAAGGGTTTCTGTTAATCAGAAAAATGCTGTCAGCCTGAGGGTGTTTTCTCTTCTTCAATTCCCAGGACTATCTGAAACGATAAGATGGTCGTTTCTGTCCCGCCTTCTGGCTTGGTCTGTTTGCCATCATCAGCTATGTTCACATGAACCCGTCGTCGTTTTAATATAACTTTAAGCTTGCGAAACCTTAAAGTTATCTAGACAATGATCCACTATAACAATGACGAGTGTTCACACTGGACCATAACAATGAGTATTCAAACTTAACTGCTGGTGTAACCACAAAGTAAATTGCTTCTGCACGTTACGTAACTTGGAGTGAGGACTCCTGCTGCTTGGAGTAATCGCGCTAACCTTAAGATCTGTCGTTGTTCGTAACTTCAACTTAACTTATAAGTTACGTAACCATGAGTGCGTCCACACGGTCCCTAACTACAATATAACTTCAAAGTTTAAAATCACTACCTACATTAAACTTGAATTCAACGGACTGCCATGTGAACTTCGCCATGGTCTGTGGAGAGGGTCCGAAAGAGGGCCGGGGGCTGTCTCCCTCCTCCCCTGATGAGGAAACTCGCTCCTGAGTCACAGTGACCGAAAATACAACTGACCCGACTCTCAACTCCCACTGCTTTGACTAGTCTCTGTCCCGGACACACCTCGTTGTTGTTGGAACCCAGATGATTGGCATACCGGACAAATGGGGCGGCTAGCCCTTCAGAATATTCATAACGGAGAAAGAAAAGAATCGGAACGTAATGAGGCTGCAATAAAACAATCTACATATGTCTTTCAAGATATTGTTCTCTTAAAACCTTTAAGAGCTCCTTAATAATTTTGTAAGCATTTTAGGGAATGAGCATAGTTATGAAACATGGCTGTTGTAAAGACTTTTTGAGACATATCAAGTTATGCATAGGCCTATGTGAGATCAATTTGAGTTTCTGTGAGGGATATATATAAGCAATCTTATTTTGAAATGTGTATATTTTTTGGTTGTGAGTTCTAACAAAGTTGAAAGTTTTGACCTGTGGTTGACCTAACTATGGATTCTTATTTATACCTGTATACTAAACTCTCGACTGCATATGTATATAGTGCTCAAAGAGCAATTTTTCATGACAAAGTAATTTGCATTGGTTTCAGTCATTTCCCTCTGCCCCAAATCTTACATAATCACTTGTCGGATGTGGTTGAAGAGAGATAATTAATCCACCTGAGGATATTCTAATCATGATAGTTGGTAAATGATCTGTTGATTGCTAGCTGTGAATGATCAGTATTAAAGGGAAGGGGACAATTTGAAAGTTGTCTTTGTAAGAAAGCACTGTTAAAAATGCTGGCCATAAGTTATTAGGATTGTTTTATATTCTGTTTGAAAGGCTATGCGTGGGATTTTTTTCAAGCCCCATGTGGCCCAGATCAATGGAATAGTCATTACCAACCCAATATATAGAATATTAATGAACAGTTTAGCGCTTTGCGAAGGGCACCTGTATTCTAATCAACTTGTCACATCTGGAAGTTAATGAGGCTAAAAACGGAATGCCTCGCAGCAAAGTCGAGATATAGTAAGCACGATGGTAGTAACAGAACAAGGTGATTATCACCCCAGTACACCCACAAATGTTCCGCTCTTTTGCACTTAACACCCCAGTTACACCGAAAACGAGACTGACGACAGACATGGGATCGAACCGACCATTGCGTTTAACCCAATTTCCAAGATATGATTTGGTTATTATCTGTAAAGCGCTTAGAGACGGTATTTCGTATTTTCGCTTTGTATTCAGATTTTATTATCATTATTTGGTGTCTGTTTAGAGTCATGATGGGAGTGCGACTGTCTTATTATTCCCCTGTTCATATATATGGAAAACTAAATGATGTTTCATGTGTAACTCTTCAGGTATACTTTAAGTAAAAAATATAGTAGCAATATTTTGTGGAACAACATGTTGCTAGTAAAATGTACTGTAAGCTCTTTTACCACACAAGAATTCAAAGTCGGCCTTCACCTGCTATTAAAGTAAATATTTTATGATATGAGAATTTTGACATGAGAAATGGAACAAGTTCTTCTGTACATCATGTCTGACATTTTATATTGTATCCTGTCTTGTGGCATCTCATGCTATCAGCTGACAGTATATGGTCATTTTATATGTTTCCTATTAAAGGTAAAGACCAGTATTGGAAATGCCCCAATTTCAAAAAATGAAATGGAAGCTCTCATTACCAATCATGTGAAAGAATATGTTTTGACTAATACATGATGATAACAAATTTGCCGGGGAAACCGCCTACTAATTCATATATTTGGTAAATTTGTTTCTCTCATGGTCGTGTGAGAGATATAGGGTAGTCCCATATACATCTTTCTGTGTATAGTGCTTGTAACTTTACGAAGAATGGGCCAAGTTTCTTATCATTTTGATGATTCCAGAACCTTGCAGATGCTAGATGCTAGATGATCAACCTTTTCTGATCGATTCCACAACGTTTCTTTCACAATGCAATCGCATGACCATTACTGGTCTTTACCTTTAAACTGTTCACATACAACACTTCCCTCTAGGCCTGTTTTCATCAGCTCGAGATTTGACCTCGAAACTTGAAACTCGAGCTTGAGATATTTTGCTCGGGAGTCTTCGGGCTCGTGAAGATGCGACAGACAAATAGCAGGATATTTTGCAAACTAGCCCAAGATATCTTGGGATGATTATCTCGACCAAATATCCCGCTAATTGCAACTTCGGGCTGATGATGACGCAAATCAACTGGATAATTTGCGATCGGGATAGTTCAAATAGCGGGATATTTGGCAATCTCGAGCTGATGAAGACAGGCCTAATGTGAAAAGGCTCTCTGTCTGATACACTTCATACAGATGCTCTTGTACTAATGAAGAGGCTTTTGACGTCATGGCATTGATAAACGATCCACAGAATTACTAAAAATGGCATGGCTGATACTTCCTCTAGGGCTTCACTGTACTTAAAATAGTTACGGACACCATATAATTCTTCCCTGTTTCCCTGACAAATCTGCCGAAAAGGGAAAGAAATTTTGTGATTTCGATGACCGAAGCTTCAGAGAGATTATTCCGATCAGATTCCTGAAAGGAAATATTAGGAGGTGTGTATCTCGATTCTTCTCTTTTTGGAGATGCACGCAAATGGGAATAATAATATTCTCATTTTGGGAAAACAAGTATTGTCGTCACCCACGTGTATGAGTTGCCTTGGCTCAGAACCATTGCAGCCGCTTTAGCCATTGTGTAAAAGATACACCGGTATGTTTATCCCTAAGGCCTTTTGTAAATGCAAATATTTTCAATGATGAAAGGAGTTATTTTGGGAACCAGCCGCTGGGTGCTGATGTTTTATTCACACGTACATGTATGGGCAGTTGAACTTGTTTTTGTTCACCTTGCAAATGTGTTATTAAAACACAAAGAACTCCTACTTTGTAAATATTTATCATTTTTCTAAATTTGTTTTCCAAAATTGTGACACAAGTACATTAGGCCTGTCTTGGTCAGCTCGAGATTGCCAAATAACCCGCTATTTTAACTATCGCGATCGCAATTTATCCAGCTTATTTGCGTCTTCATAAAAATTAGAGAGCACAATGTAGGTAGAACGGAAAGATATTGAGAGGGAAGGGAGGAAGAGAATGAGTTACATTGGAAGTGTAAGAAAGATAATTTAAAAAAAAATAGACAAATAATCATAAGGGAGTAGGAGGGAAGGCGGGAGAGGGAGTAGGGAAAGAAAGAAAAAAAAAAAAAAAAAGAAGAGAGGGAATAAGATTTAAAAATGGATATACATGTGTACATGAAAATGTTACAACAATCCACTCTGAAAATGGAAGTGTGACTTTAAAAGTTGTTGACTTCTCCCAACCTGAACCCCCCCAGGGCTGACCACATCCGTCATTAAAATTCCTTTGATGTTGAACTTGAGAGGGGTCAAAGGTCAGAGTATTGACATTGACTGTTACTGATGTGACATGTGTTTTTACACATTGAACAGTAGCATTAAGTGTTCCTTTTTTCTGTCTGTCTTTAGGCCATGAAAATTGTTAAAAGGTCACAAATATTAACGGGGAATAGGTTGTTGGCCTCAAAGTGTTAAAATTCTCATTTCAAGGTTATATTTATAGTGTCCATTACCACTGAATAAAGATTTGGCAGAAGAGAAAAATGTATGAGGCAAGCTGAGGAGAAAAGACCTGTTTTCCACCGTATTCTAAATCAAAATGTGTTTGCCTGAGGTTTACCTGACTTGTTACTGTTAATAGTGCAAAGTTGATTCTATCTACACAAGTATGATACATCTGTTGTAGCGACCACCTGCCTATAGAGACATTTTTTGATTCCTTGAAAATGTTATCTCTAATAGAAACATTTACTACAAAATACTGTACATAAAGACCACCTGCCTATAAAGACCACTTTTCTTGTCTTCCTTAATCAGCTAACTCAAGCTTATGGAGACGGGCCTCCTGTTCAACAAAAACAAAAATAAACAATTGATTTCAGGGGTTTACCAAGACCTTTTTGTTGTTGTATGTTTTCTTATAAATATCAAAACAGAGTCACAATATTTACAAATAATTGGAGAGTCTATAAAAACCGTTAGTAACACAATACATGAAATCAGAAAAATATAGATAACAGAACATCAATATGAACAAGATGGGCTCAAAGTTGAATATGACATCATTTGATTTTTAATAATAAAAAACAAGCAAAAGAAGCAAATTCTAGAAGTTTTGTATGGAATTCCCCACAGGAATTGAACAAGGATATTAGCAATTAAAAACACATTAGCCATGAAAATATCAAATTTCCTACCAACTTCCCCATTCGTAATTTGATGATGATGAAAATGTGAAACATTCTATGATACTATCATTTTGTTTTTTAATGTTAGGAAATGTCCCCCAGATGTTTCCAGTAACAGATTCATAATTTGCTACTATAATTTCTATGATACTGGATGCATCGTGATCTTCATGGGACTGTCCAAACGATTTAACAGTTGATACGTTGATTTTTGAAAACAAACATTTTAAAATCTAATCTCATTTAAAGGTACAAAGAAATCAAACTTTTGGTGAAATATTTCACTCTCAAAAGTTGTATGTGAATGTAATATGGCCTATTTTATCCATAATCCATATGATTGCTGAATAGATTTAGAAAGCACAAAAGTTACCGTACAAAACTTGTGTTTTTGAAAGCATCAGCTGTATATTCTTGATTAAAATACAATAGAGAAGAGAGAGATTTGAAATACAATTGTTCTCTTGAACATTATATATTTTTCACAAAGCAATTTTTTTACCTTCTCAGCTTTGATTTTCCCTAATAGAAAAGAAAAGGTTTTGTTATTGAATTAAAAAATCTTTCAAAATAGAGGTTGGTGCATGGTATGTCACATCAAGAAAATTGCTCCACCCATGTCATGCCAACATATTTTCATCATGCCAAGAATATCTTCATTTATATGATTATCTTTTGCATGTTTTTTGTAAGTGATATGGTACATCAACAGACAGGAATAAATCCTATCTTTCAGCATACCTACACATATCCTTTGGGGTTAGTTTTCCTCTCAGTTTTCTATGTCTCTGAATCTGCACTGAAAAAAGAATAGAGAAAGAAAGAAAAAAATGGCAATAACATTGCTTGAGTGCCGAAATAACAAATACATTGCGAAAGTAGGCCCAAGTTTTACTGGGTTCAAACTCCAAAGCTGCAAACCATTCTTATTTTGGAGGAATGTTTTCCATTTTGAAGCCATCAAACTAATGTAATAAACCCTATTTGCTCTTCTTTATCTGGTATCTTCTGTGTGGAAGCGTAAAAATATATTTAATTGCCATTTTTATCTGCAGAGATTTCAAATTTTTGCTGTAGAAGATGCAGGTACGAAATTCCCTTGCAAAGCGTTTTTAAAGTGTTGATAACACAGACTACCAAAAAAAGGTACAATGTAGTTCATGTCAAAGAATTTTCCCCCTAAACAAGTGTGCATTTAAAGCTTCATTTGAATGATATTACTTTACCAGCCGGGAAAAACAAGGAAATTGTCTGGACTGTATTGCAGGAAATTTGAGGATGCCCCTAAAAATAACCGGGGAAGAGCAGGAAAAGAAATATTCACAACTCTACAAACTTTGCACGTCAGGTGTATTTTTTTTTATAGTAATGGATTCATGAAAAATTTAACTTTAAAATTAAAGAATTTCAAGGTCAGTTTTACGAGTACCGTAGATTTATTCATGATTTCGACTTACAGGTAACAGGTTAACTTTTAAAATCACATTAAGGATTATTTAATGAAAATTTTTGATCGTAATCACACATTGAAGCTTGAAGAAATCAAATTTTCAAAATCAGTTCTATTTGTATAAAATTTTTGACATATTTATGTTATGTCATGTACCTGCAACTTCTCATGTTGACAAAGAAAAAAAAACCATTTCAACCACATGGAATCTTTACATCAATCGACATGATATAATCACTAACCACAACACCTATCAGAATTCCTGATGACAATATGATAACCAGTGCCCTGATATTCATCTCCACAGCTGATTCTCTCTCAGTAGAATTAAAGACAGAAGTAGCACCTTAACCCCCATTTAGACTGTCATAATTCATTGTATACAAGAATTGTATAGCTGTACGATATTAGAAATTAAGCTTTTGTTCTAGTCTTAATGTTATGTAAAGAAACATCGTACAACGAAACATTGTATAATCAAACTTTGTATAGCGAAATGCATGTTGGGACATCATTTTGAAAAAAAAGTTGATAAAGAATTAAGGTCCTGTTCTAGTCTAAACTTTGTATCGCACAAAACTATATAATTGGGCAACGCTGATTGGGAGTGTGCACTGATGTTTGGCCAGTTGTCATGCCAACTGATCTCTTCAAAAACTAGTTTGTGTATACAATGTTGTTGTCTAGTGTGAAAGCTCCCTTAGATACATGTACATGACGATTCTTTATACGTTTCTTTATACCAGTTTCATATGAATTTCCTCTCATCTGAACAAACTATAGTTTAGAAAAAAGCCTGCTTTTCCAAGCCCTAATCTGTTTTTTCCATCTCAAGTGGCTGTCAAAAGATTACCACAAGATACAACACATCATTAACGTAATTATGACAAGGGTTGTGCTAAAGGAAAATGAGATAGGATGAATATGGCAACCCCTAACCGCATCGACGCTAGGACCCCATTCTCATCACAAGGGTAGACCGTGGGTCGCGGTATCGTAGCACGAACCACGGCTTGAGCCAAGTAGTTCCACTGGCACTCAATGCGTTCACACTTGCAGTCATTTGGGGCAATCTGTAGGAGGACCTCTTTTGAGAGTTCTTGTTGCCATGACAAACTACACACCATAGTACCATTTCCTTGTGTTATTAAAAAGCCCCTCCTTGATTTTTTACACGTTAAAGTGACAAGGGTCAAACCACTTCGAGGGTACTAGTACTAGCAGAAGCTGCTCAAATTGACTATTCTCATGATATAAAGAAATAGCTTGATATAGCACGCGCTTGCTCGAGCTATATCTCATGTAACACCCCTAGCAGGTGCTCCAGAGTTCTCCCGTTTAGGGTCACCATGGTCCTCTCTTGGGTGGACCTGTTCCCATCTTGAGAATAGCACGATCTAATACACACAGGATCGCGCTATCTTTTCTAATGCGAACAGGATCTATGTCGTTGTCTCTTTTCCTTGGTTACTGAAGCTACGTGTATCCATGGACTTCGTGATGTATCTATGATATGACTCTAATTATCTAATGACGATTTGGCTGGAGGTTAGCCCTCTATTACATGAACCTCCAAATGGATGTACATGTACATGTATGATTAACTTTGGGAAACTATACGACATAATGTTTATATGGGTTGTGCCAGTGCAAGGTTAAAACCAGGTCCTTTTTTATTAAGTATGCACAATTTTTTTTCTTCTTCAATAGAGGTCTGAATTGGTTCGTGTTTATCTACCCTATCTTCCTTTTATATGAATGTACATTTTGTATTCATTTTCATTACAAAAGTGATGTTTAAGTTGTAGACTATGTCAAAGATATAACTTTATGAATGCCAGAATTGGTAGCCATTGGAATGGAAGCATTTGTTTCAAAAAAGTGTTTAAAAACTTTATTGTAAAGAAATAGAGAGCTACTATGGTTGATCAAAGATAGAGATTTAGTTTTGGTAGTCATTAAAATTGATGAGTGTCAAATTTTATCATCATTATTCATTTCCATATTCCAATACCTTCCTACCTTTTAAAGTGTATGAATTATGTTGGGGACCGAACATTTAACGTCACCATCCAAAAGACGTTTTGATTCTTGTCCATCAGAGTCGGTTTGTAGTCCAAGGCAGAGACAGAAGATAATGTTCATGTATATTATTTATGAGTATAAAAAGATTTTATTCATAGATAATATTCATGTATATTATTTATGAGTATAAAAAGATTTTATTAATCAATTTATCATTTTTTATCTTTTACAGAAAACCCTCAAGTCAAGAGACTCAAGGATCTTTTGTCCAGTATCCAGGTGCCAGAGGTGGAGCAGATCACAGCCCGGTCAGCAACGGTCAGGTGGTCAATACCAGAACCCTACCACTCGGGCCAAGGTGACGAAGACCTGTACGAAGACCACGGGATAGATCCTACGGCCATCAGCTACGAACTCAAAGTTCTGGACAAAGCCAAGAATTGTAGTCCTGGAACCATTTACAGGTAAGTCTCGTTGAAGGTCCTGGTCTAGAGAATGCTGTATAGGTTGGAGGATGTTACTCAACTGAAGGCATCCTGGCTGACTGTTTGTAGAGCGCTACGGTAGAAAGAAAAGTTGTCCTAGAACAGTTTATAAGACTAGCTGACTGTATACGATGTTTTAGGATCTACTAGAATAGTAGTCTGTTAAGGTTTTCAGGTAAGCCACATTGAAGGTCGAGAGAAGATGTTGCATCAGTTGGAGGCAGTTACCTGATTGAACAGTATCGGATATTCTAGCTGACTGTATAAAGATCTTTTTAGGATTAAAAAAAATCATAGTTTGCAATGGTTTTGAGGCAGATTCATCAAAGGTCAAGGCATGTTGCTTAATTTTGAAGCAATTGCCTGATTAAAGGCATTTTGGCTGACTTGAGGAAGAGCTTCATAGAGTCAAAGAGGTTGAGAAACAGTGTGCAGGTTTGCCATGTTGCGGGCCAAGGAAAGATGTTAAGCAAGGTGTGGTGTGGAGACTCGTCTAGAGGCACTATAGCTACTCTAAGAGGATGTGTTCAAGGCTTTGAAGAGATTTCAGGCTTATGGCTTTTTGACCATTTTTCTGAAAGATTTTCAAAAATGGAGATGCTTGGTGCTTGAGCAGCCAAGCCAAACAGTCTTTGGTTGACTGTGTAGTATGCAAGCTTGAAGATCTCTGTCATTCCCATCTCTGCTTGTTGGGAAGGAAATTAATTAGCAGTTGCTCACAAAATAGAATGACTTTAGTCAAAGATGTAAGATACATGTACATGTATAGCCACGTCAGGGCAATGATACTTGCAACATCCCCTGTTTAGATACCTCTATTTTATCTTCTACCAATGTGCTTTTATTACATTCCATGATGCCTTTTTACAGTAGAAGGGATGATTTGGAAAAGAAGTAAAGTAAAGCGGACAAAAACTGGCAATGATCCGGAGCAAATAATGTTTAGTATACCCATCAGATTGGCCTCTTGTCTTTCGTCTGTGCTCCGTGTGTGGGCTTAGGTTGTTATAGTTAGAAAGACAGCGTGAGACGTGTCTTGTGTTATTGATATGTCGTCAAATGTTGGGATTAACTCTGATGTGAGGCTTTGGGGGCGAGCCAAGGGGGCGACCTTGGGGGCCCTTGGCGCATCATCCAGTATGAAAATTGTTGTTACCCCGATTGAAGGAATCTATCACGCACCATCATGATAGTGAATCCATTGCAATCATTAATTTGTTTGTATATGTTTGTGTAACATTTGTGTTTGAAACAAAGTGCTGTCAAACGTTAAACTTTGTAAGAAGCTTTCATGAATATAGTGCAAGTTTTCCATACTTTCAAAAATGCCATGCTTTGTTAGGTTTGAATCACAAGGCTAAGGTCCGCTACTTCAGTTATAACCAAACCCAGACCTCAGAGTAACCTCCTTTGTTAAATCCACTTTTATACAAATGCAGACGCTCAGCTTTGTGTTTAAATTCTAGTAGAATATAGGGCAAAAGTTCTGGAATAATGTGTAGGGCCTTTGAAAATGTTTACTGGATAGTGACAAGGCAAAGCTAGTAGGCTTCTCTTACTGTATCCTTTGAAGAGGAGGGGAGGGGGGAAGGGGCTGTTGATAAGGTGAATAAAGGGTAGAAGCTGGGGAGGGGGGCAATTAAGGTAGTTGATACTATGACGTCTGTGCTCACTGGTGGCAAATTGTTGAGCTAGTCTCTGAAGATGAACCGCTTCTGAAGATAACTTGGTTTAAAGTCTGAATCATTAGTTTTCAAAAATCGTTCCAAAGATTCAGATAGACCCACAGGGTTGAACAAGTTTGAGCAACAGTTTTTTCAGCCAGCCCCCAAGTGGTAATAAAATTTATTGACTATACTCCAACAGTTGACATATATTTTAATATCGGCCATAGGAGTATGACAGTGCACTGTCATTCTTCAGTTTAACATCCAAATGCGGCAGCCAGTGGTGAGCTAATGGCAACCACTGGTCAGAAGTGGCATAATGACCAAGCACTTGTTGCATTGTACATATTTTTGTTAATGATCTGTGACAGTTTTATTTTAATTTGGCAACTGGGTACCTGTTTCTTTGAAACTCCTTTGTTGATTTGAAGGTTGGGTCCAAATTCTGTGATTCATGTTTCTAGGAGAATAACAAAGTGTCATTACCCTTTCTGTAATTGGTGATTGTCTGGTGGTTCCGATATACTGTACTGCAACAAAATATGGGGGACTGTCAAACTGAATTTTAGGAAACTAAAACAACAACAAATCTTTTGGGAGGGGGTGGGGGCGGGAGGTCATAATGTAATGTAATGAACATGAACTACATGTAAGCAAGTAAAGATGAAAATAAGTGGGAATGGGAAAGGGGGGAAAAGGTTAGGGGAGGCAAAGATGTAGGCCTATGACCAAAGGAAGTGGGCTCTTGAGAGGCCAAGAGGAAGAAGCAGTTCGATATGAACGTTTTTATCCACATTACAAGATATCAATGTATAATTCAGGCTAGGGGATGACTTTCAAAATTTTCAAAAACCACATTGAAAGAGATTTAGAAAGATGAAAATGCTACATATAGGCTTATTCCAAGAAAAATGTCTGTGAATGTGTTCAGAAATAGTACAAAGAGGGGAGGATGAGTGAGGATGTGGTAGACTAGAGGAAGATGGATTGGCAGATTAAGAGAAAGACAGGCGGACAAACAGACCAACATATAGACAGTAACACGCCTAACACGGACAGACAGACAGACAGACCGACAAATGGGTGTCATTTCGGTGAGGGAGTAACTGATAGAGGCCTAGATGCATTGTGGCATTGTGACAGATGGACAGACAGATAAATAGTTACACACACAGACAGACAGACTATAGACAGACACAACGTAGACTGACAGACGGACAGACAGACAAACAAGAAATCTGGTTGCAGGAGCAGGCCTACATGTAGTCGAAAGGAAGAGGTCTAGATGCATTATGGCACGGAACTGTGAGCCCCCATACCAACCATGACATGATTTGGAGGTATGGAATAGTTAGGGTGCTGGAATGTTTTCATGTGTACATAGCCTGCGTGCCAGAATGCCTTCTGAACATAATGCAGAGTCTTTCATACCTGTAGTCTCCGTCCCAAGACCCTGAACTTGACTTGCATCATTTAAATTGATGATCAAGAGTCTAGTCTGCAGAGAGAACGTAGTTTAAGCGTGTCCCACCAAAAATATGATAAAGAAAAAAAAATTAAAGGGGGAAAAACAAAAAGAAGGGAAAATTCGCAATCATTCTTCAGAGAGTTATCAAGGCCGATAGATTTATTATGCAAGCAGCAATGTTGTTTGGAGAATCTTTTATTTTATAAGTCAAAGGCACCTTGAGTAAAGTCTACATCATCTTCAGCCATGATGTATGCAGGATTCTCGAATTTTATGAAGTTGTAGCGTGGTCTTGGAGTTGAGACCTGTTTATGGACTTGCTTGGAAATGTGGATGCCAAGTGACGATCAGTCAAAAAAATATGTTGTACAGCAGCCCATAACAATATAAAGGTGATTCAGAGATCACTGTCTTCCGAAGGCAAAGGAATTCATGTTATTCTAAGTTTCTAACGCACTAACAAATCAATGTACCGGCAAAAAATTGAGTCATTGCTTTGTGCTTTCGTGGGCACTTAGCCAGCTTTGTTAATCCATGTGCCCATTACCTAGAAAAAGAAATGTGCTACGAGAAAAGACCATGAAGCAATAGAAGAACTTACCGCAAATCCCTACTCCAATGTTTAGCAAGAAGTAGGTCTTCAAGGGGGCTGTTGAATGATAGCTATTGGTTATCAAAGGGGGTACTAAGGAGGTAGGGATCGACCCCCTATACAGACTTTAAACAAAAATCAATTCATTTGTGTCTATCAATTTAGAAACCCCCCACACTTTACAAGGCAGTCTAAAGACCTATGATTTTTATGTTTTCAGTTATGATATTTTTAGATATTCAACCTCCTCAGCCTCCCCCTTCCATTTATGTTTTTCACCCGGCCGTTGCCACCACGTCTTTATGTTACATTTCTCAGAAAGACGAATCTCATTTATTTTCGAGAGCTTGTTAGTACCATACAAGATGATGGGAATAAACCAGGCAGGGTCTGCTGGATAACGGGTATGAAAATAGATTTATCATCTTAATTCCATCTCTCTTCATTGTCTGTTCTCGATTGGTGATGTATTACTTTGACGTCTGTTCTCATTTTCAGTTTAGATTGTCTGGATTCTACTTTGACTGTCTGCTCGTGCTACCCTGTTCACACTACCCTGTTCACACAAGCGAATGTGTACGAATCGTTGTTTCAAGAACGTCGTTTAGACGTAAATAGTAATCGTATAGTGGAATATGAACAAAGTTACAGAGCAACATACATGTATTAGACCTACATGTAAAAAATTAGTTTTGGGTAGGTTTAATAGCTGATACCGTTATTAAGTTTTTATTTCAGCTTTATTTCATGGTATTGCTCGAGGATACACGAGGACACACGACGACTGCTGGCTTGTGTCTGGTGAAATAAATATACGTATCGGCCTGCTCTCAAGATAAGCAATCGTATGAAAAACTGCTTGTACTAGAATTATCCCGTTATATTTCTGTGCTTTTGTTCAAGAAGATGCTCAAACCTCTGTTTTAATTTGCATCACGTTTTGTTATCATTGTTTAAGAGTTGAACAAAAAAATATATAGTAAATTCTGCTAGTCTGCATGGGGTTAGGTCTGAAACAAAAATATGGGGGAGGGGAGGAGGTTTGAGATATTGAGTGGTCCTGCCATCTTTCAAAAGCATACACATGTACATGTATATATGTATCTTGTCATGATGATGTAGTTTCCATTGTGCATTTCTGTCTGCTTGTCTTCCTCTGTTGCAGACGTATCCTACAAGGGTTTAATATACTAATGCAATTATGAACATCTAATTGTCCATGTCTTGTCCCTCCTATATCTCAATTCATGCTTCCCTCATGCCATCCCTCCTGTTGCATGAGGAAAGCATCAACTTTTTTGCATCCAATCGTACAAAAAGAAACCTTTGTTCATCATGAATTTTAGGTTAGGTGCACCTACATGTAGCTCTATACCTTTCTTATACCGGCCTACCTTTTTGAGCTAGATTCATGCTCTCCTCTGTTGTAAATTAATTTGTACACGGATGGTTGTCTTATCTTTTTGAACATCCAGGGCTAAGTCTATGCATTTGCACGCACAGGAAATTAAGGAAGTTGTAATTAAGATAACTTGTTGTACAGCCTAGTATTCCTAGGCCTACCTGTAGCCTATTTAGACTGGTACATCTGGTATTTATTTTCAGTAAAAAGAAATCTATATTGCTAAAATGATTTTATTCTGAATTTCTTATTTTATCATAAATCATTAGATTTCATTATTTTTTTTGTCTAAACAATTTTCTCTTAGCCTCTATCTCTCATTTCTTTTTCACCCACTCCCTCTTCCCACTCTCACACTGTCTCTGTAAGAATATGGTTTATCCTTGGAAGGGAGATAATCCCACAGCTTTGTCTCATCCTACGTATACCTGTACTTATAATTTTTTGGTCTGAATATGTAGACTACAGCACAGACTGTGAAGGGAGTTGGATGTCCTTCCAATGATCATTGGAGGTCATCAGGTTAAAGGTCAATAGTTCCGAACTACTTGCTGAGGCAAGCAGGTTTGATAGGAACTCTACCGAAAAGAACCGAAATGCCAGAAATCAACAGTTCTGGAAGTTTTGTGTTGCATCAAAAGCTACATGTATGTGTTGTGTGTGAAAAGATAGAGGTATAGAAGTAAAATAAAGTGAGCCCTCACCAATTGATTCCTTCGTTATGAAATCTTGTCTATTTTTATATTTGTCTTAAATTTCTTGAATATTTCATAATTGATCATAAATTGTAAATAAGTTTGTTCATTTGGGCATTTTAAAGTTGTATTTAGTTTCAACTTTTGCATCAATATTTTTCTATCTTTATATCAGGGATTGATGTCCTTTTCTGACTCTCTTTTAATACCCAGATCATATCAATATTTTTTTAGAAAAAACAACAGCAACAACAAGAATATTGCATACAACAAGCAGGTCGATCGCTGAATAATATATTGTTCAGTAATGTAGGTAGGCAGTATATATGGATAGAATTTTCCAGAGAGACATATTGCTTTGTAAGCACCTGCAAGTTTTTAATGATGAATAGTCAAAGATGAGCAAAGCACAGCAAATCTATCTCAAATTTTGTGATAAATAGTCATTAGCGAAATGCATCAGTTAATTTATTGATGACTTTATATCAGACTTGTGATAAATACCGGTAGTCATTAGCAAAATTCATTTGTTAATTTATCGATGACTCATACAGTCGTTTATTCATGCATACATTTTTGAAAGTGGAAGAGGAAGGACGAGTCGGATTGTAAAATGATATTTGATTTAAAGTGGCACAACACCCACTGAATATGTAGCTGGAGATACATGTAGCAGCTTAAATGAGTTTTTTGGTGTAGCTATCCTTTGGCATAAACTGAGAATTCGGTCAATTTTCCATCAACGCTGATTCTCGCTCATTTCAAACCACTGCGCATCACACTGCCAGTTTGACCCAGGAAGTATAGGTCAACTTTGGCATTTCATGTTTGTGTTTTGAAATGCATTTGTTTTTATGACCGACTAAAAATTGCTTGAAATCGCTTGAATGCAACCCTGTTTTAAACTTAGCGTCTTTGAAAACCGCGTTTCTAGGGTGAAAAAGTGTCGCTTGAACCCTAAGTGAGCTTTCATTGCAATGACTTTTTACCAGAGCTCTTTTTCAATTTTCTAGAGCTACAAAAATTACAAATACATGTACATGTGAATCGCTCAGTTCTTCTGATTTTGTTTTGTTCATCGGAAGAGTGTTGACTCTATTATTAATCCCTCTTACGAGTAGAGATATATTATTCATAGTTCCATTTATCTCATGCTCATACATGAATGCATGCAGTAAATCAATGGGATTAATTTAATGAAAAAAATATTTTAGGATTTAATTATTAAATTACTCATATAGGATGAATAGTATTGTAGGTTGCACCTAATCCTTTTTTTCATATTGCCACTTTTGATTATTCAAACTCCTGTCGCATTTATGGCTGTGGAAGGTTGATATTTAAAAATATCGCGAACGCTTCACTTTATATTCTTCCAACTTATCAAGTCTGTTTGAGAAGAAGGGAGAGTATGGGAGTGATTCCGCTTAAAAAGTAGGTTCTCTCGTTTCTTTGTATTAACAAAAATATTTTTATGATGGAATTTTATGATTGAATGGGATGTAAAAATTAAAAAGTATCCAACCATAACATAAATTAATTTTTTTAAAGCGAAACACAAATTTAAGGAACCAAAAGTGATATCTCTCTTACAGGCTATGAATATTAAAGCTAGCATGATTTCGGATGTGGAGCAAGATGAAAATACTAGCTCCAAACTGGACTGTTCTTTTTGAAAATGATAGAAACCTGTTGTGAAAGGGAACCAACAAAGAAAGATTTTGTAGGAGATTTTTATATGAATCAGAATTTTGGAGTTGTGAATTATAGAGGATAAAAGTGTGATTGCTTTGAATAGCCAACAGTCATGGCCTCTTTGAAAAAGGGGAATAAAGACTAGAAGTTGAAGGAAGAGAACACATTTTCTCCTTCACTTCAAGTGAATGAGCACGGATTCTTCAGAGCTGTGTCTCTGTAATGCAACGAGACACATGTGAGCTGTGCGAGTTCAAAGGTCATATCAGTTCAAGACCGAGAAGACCTTCTGATCTACCGAAGACAGTGTAGATAAAAACCCACTGGGGGTTGCACGGGCTATACTCATGCAAATGTAGGAAATGAATGTTATTTGTAGAAAATGTGATTTTTTTCTTTTCTTCTATTAGACTGAGAAGACATCTATGCTTCTTATGTTCATGAATGTTCATACTAAAATGATACCAATTCCAACCTTTCCTTTTCTGTTTATGCCCCTCTCCTCTTATCTATAAATTGAATGCAAAAATGAACGTTTGTCATGTTCTTTATGGAAAAGATGATTTTTTTAAAATAAGGAGACAAATATTCTAGTAAAGAACATATTTATGTTCATAACTTAATTTTTAGTCTGTAAAATTTGCCATTAAATCATTCTAATCTTAACTTACCTATATTTTTGCCACATTTCTTTGATCCATATATCCACAATAAATTTACAATTTAGTTGTAGAAAATTCAATCTGTTTATCAGCTCTAGTGATCCGGATACATATTTAAGAATGTTAAATTCTTTTCTACAAATGACAGTCTGTACTCTGTATTAATGTCATGATTATAAAGTTTGTAGTGTTCTTGTAGTTAGAGAACGCGCTGACAAACTTGTGGTTATGAAACTTTAAAGTTTACTCAAAGTTATATACATGTACCACAAGCTATCTTAAGGTTTGCACGACAACTACAAGCAGCGGGGGATCTTCAAAGTTATGTGCAGTGCGTGTGCGGACGCAATGAATGTAAAAAGCTTTTCATCACCTTTCGAGGAAAGATTAGAATTTGTTTGAAGGTTGTCCATGCTGATTTTTAAATGGTATTTTGATTCTATACTCATTACTGAGGAAGGGGGGATGAGGGTAAATGGCTTGTACTTGATACAGGTGCTCAGAGCCGTCAGTTTACTATTGTTCTAGTGATGAAAGATATCCATGTACTGTCCATGAACTCTCGCAATCTGTGTTTCCATTTAGCCTTCTATGTTCAGTGCTTCAAGTTCAAGAAGTTCAATATGTAAGTATAGTCTGCTAGGTTCGTGAATATGACGTTATCTCGAAAGATAAGCCTGAAAGTATGCAAGATGTTTTGGGATGGGCATTTTTGTTGTTGTTGTTGGTGTTATCCGTATCAAATGAAGTTGTGTTTTAGAGTTTCCTTGCCAAACCGGAAACTTTTGCACGCTTGAAATGTTAGACTTTTTGAGGTGGATCAATTTGTGATAGTTTCATGCCGCTATAAATTGGCACCGCACTGAATTTGGTTGATTCTCGAAAGTGTCTTGCTGTGAAATTGTTGTTGTTGTTAATTTATTTAAACTCATGACAGTTTCTGGTTTGTATACAGTATTTAGTGACCAACTATTGAATGAATTTCTCCTGGTCGGATTTTGAAGTTCTCACTTGTCATCAAAGGAGTGCTCATAAGGCTCTTCTGCTTTAATTTTTTTTAAAGTAGTTGCTATTAAAATTGGATTTTCCTTGAGTATAAAACTTAATTTCTTTGTTTGAAGTCCATTAGCATTATTGGATTTGGAGGAAAGGAACTTCAATTCAGATAACCCACGCCCTGACTGCACTGAGGTGATTTATGAACATTATTTATAGGTGAGGTTTATTGTTACTTATTATCATAAAGGTAGGACTTGGCCTTTTAACATTGGACAATGTGGGATGAAAACAAAGCTGATACCTACGTGTGACTATTTATAGAACACATGGGAATGCACACTGCTCTTGACCCGATGTGAAAGGGGTTGATTTGTAGCACAGGGAGGTAAAACTATATCCGTGGGACTGTTTACATTTGGTACTCTGGTGGAACGATGTTCTTGACCCAGTGTGAATGGGGTCAGTATCTAGCACATGGAATTCATGCTATATCCTTGGGACTGTTTACATTTGGTGATCTGGTGGAATGTTTTTCTTGACCTGATGTGATAGGGGTCAGTTTCTACTATCAAAAAGAGATGCAATACATGTGGGACTATGTACATTGGGTACAGAAAACATTACTCTTGGCCTGATGTGAATGGGGTCAATATCTGGCACATGGAAGTCATACTATAACCGTGGGACTATTTACATTTGGTTCAACCATGGGAACGCTTTTCTTGACCCCGTGTGAAAGGGGTCAATGAAATCCTGCACATGGAAGTGATACGATGGCAGTGTGTTTCCCATTGGCAGGGTTTTCTGGAACAGGGACATTCTGTTCTCAATTTTCCCTTTGTGCTTCCGCCATGTGCCGTCTTACCCTTTCACTAGGAATGTGTCACATTAGCAGAAACCATCGTTTAATGTCATGTTACTGCACGTTTTGATCCCCGCCCTTGATCCCAGCCCTCGCTTGCTTGCCCCTATCTACAATTTGAATGTGATTATTATGGAGGGGGATGTTAAAGGCCTTGTCTGCTCTTGAGATGAGAGAATGAATATAAAGATTTTGTATACAGACAAATTAGATAATAAAATATTATAATATTATGGAATGAAATACAGTAGAACAAGATTGACCTAATTATAATTAAAAAGAAACGAAAACATATGGGGGCTGGGGAGATTTGCTAATTTAATCTGTTACATAACTACTTTAAATGAAGTGTCCCTTATGTACAGTGTATGGGCAGCACTAGGTAAAATATAAGATCATAGCCATTTTACTTATGAGTATCATTTGGAAGATAAATCGAAAGCTTAATATAACCTTGCTAATCTTACTTGAAATGACGGGCCACTTCAGATGACACTAAACAAAATCACAATGTTTTTCAGATTGTAGGTATTTCCCTTTAAGAGTAATCCACCAAGTTAAAAATGGGCTCATGAACACAGAATCATATGTACATACATATGGGCTTTACTTTAATGTCGAGCATTAGCATGTACATGAACCCGAACTCACCGATGAACTTGCCGATGCCCTTCTACGTGATGATTATTGATGTTGAGTGATGTGTCTTTGGAGGTTTGAGATGGGGTGGTTGGTGGGAGGTACAGGCATAAAACATGTTTTTGTGGTGCAGTGTTGTGGATTGCGGATGAAACTAAGGTTACTTCAAAGACTCAAAGACAAGCTTTACTTGCATAAGTTCTCATCGTCATTCTCGTCTCTTGGAAGTTCAGTCTTAAAGCCCCACTGCACTACTTGTAACTACTTGCTCCCTCTATAAAACAATGCCAAAGCGGTGCCAGTTGGTCCCCATGATCCTCTTTTTCTTATGTTAATTGAGAGCTGAGTTGATGAGATAGCCACCTGTCAGTGACCTTGCTGGGTGGTCTAATCCCTCCTGGCCAAACTAGTACAGACAGGCTTTAAGATATGTATGAAAAGAACAAATGAAGACATAGTGTGGCACTTTGATGCCTCTTCTGGAGAAGACAATTTGAGTGTGCTTGCCTTCCTTATCAGCAGTCTATAGATTCATTTATGATCTGTTAAGCACCAGAAGGATGTGAACTTGTACTCTAACTGTTTCCAAAGTTTTTTTTTCCATCTTTAGGTCACCCTCTTTATCTCAGCCATTGAAATTTTGATTTAAAAAAAAAATGGTCATACAAGTACTACAAGTATGAGGAAGAAATACAAGATACAACCTGGAACACTTGACAAACAAAGGCAACTCCCCCCTACCCTCCTTAAATATATAAGGTTGTAATAACATAACATACATCATGAATGGATTTAATTCTCTGTTGGCCTGCAGAAGATATCATGGATTGTTTGGTATAAACCTGGTCTGTATGCACAACAGTAGCCTACGGAAGCTTAAACGTGCAGCGCGAAGGCGAGTTGTTTAACTCGCCAAGGCGCCTTGTTTCGGCAAAAAAGGCGAGAAGGCGACTTGTACAAACTCGCCAAGGCGCCCTTTTTAAGACGAGATGACGAGAAGGCGACTTGTACAAACTCGCCAAGGCGCCCTTTTTAAGACGAGATGGCGAGAAAGCGACTTATACAAACACGCCAAGGCGCCTTGCTTAAGACGGGGAGACGAGAAGGTGACTTGTACAAACTCGCCAAGGCGCCTTGTCTAAGACGAGAAGGCGAGATGGTGACTTATACAAACTCGCCTAGGCGCCTTGTCTGATACGAGAAGGCGAGAAGGTGACTTATACAACTCGCCAAGGCGCCTTGTCTAAGACGAGAAGGCGAGATGGTGACTTATACAAACTCGCCTAGGCGCCTTGTCTAAGACGAAAAGACGAGATGGTGACTTATACAAACTCGCCAAAGCGCCTTGTCTAAGACGAGAAGACGAGAAGGCGACTTGTATAAACTCACCTAAGCGCCTTGTCTAAGACGAGAAGGCGAGAAGGCGACTTATAAAAACGAGCCTAGGCGCCTTGTCTGATACGAGAAGGCGAGAAGGTGACTTGTACAAACTCGCCTAGGCGCCTTGTCTAAGACGAGAAAGCGAGAAGGCGACTTATACAAACTTGCCAAGGCGCCTTGTCTGAGGCGAGAAGGCGAGAAGGCGACTTGTACAAACTCGCCTAGGCGCCTTGTCTAAGACGAGAAGACGAGAAGGTGACTTGTACAAGCTCGCCAAGGCGCCTTGTCTAAAACGAGAAAGCGAGAAGGCGACTTATACAAACTCGCCTAGGCGCCTTCTCATCAAAGACAAAGCGCCTAGACGAGAAGGTAATAAGGCGACTTGTACAAACTCGCCTTATTACCTTCTCGTCTAAGACAAGGCGTCTTGGCGAGTTTGTACAAGTCGCCTATAGACGCCTTCTCATCAAAGACAAAGCGCCTAGGCGAGTTTGTACAAGTCGCCTTCTCGCCTTCTCGTCTTAAACAAGGCGCCTTGGCGAGTTTGTACAAGTCGCCTAGACGCCTTCTCATCAAAGACAAAGCGCCTAGGCGAGTTTGTACAAGTCGCCTTATCACCTTCTCGTCTAAAACAAGGCGCCTTGGCGAGTTTGCACAAGTCGCCTAGACGCCTTTTCATCAAAGACAAAGCGCCTAGGCGAGTTTGTACAAGTCACCTTCTCGCCTTCTCTTATCAGACAAAGCGCCTATGCGAGTTTGTACAAGTCGCCTTCTCGTCTTCTCGTCTTAAACAAGGCGTCTTGGCGAGTTTGTACAAGTCGCCTTCTCGTCTTCTCGTCTTAAACAAGGCGTCTTGGCGAGTTTGTACAAGTCGCCTTCTCGCCTTCTCGTCTTAGACAAGGCGCTTAGGCGAGTTTGTACAAGTCGCCTCCTCGTCTTCTCGTCTAAAACAAGGCGCCTTGGCGAGTTTGCACAAGTCGCCTAGACGCCTTTTCATCAAAGACAAAGCGCCTAGGCGAGTTTGTACAAGTCGCCTTCTCGTCTTCTCGTCTAAAACAAGGCGCCTTGGCGAGTTTGCACAAGTCGCCTAGACGCCTTTTCATCAAAGACAAAGCGCCTAGGCGAGTTTGTACAAGTCACCTTCTCGTCTTCTCGTCTTAAACAAGGCGTCTTGGCGAGTTTGTACAAGTCGCCTTCTCGCCTTCTCGTCTTAGACAAGGCGCTTAGGCGAGTTTGTACAAGTCGCCTTCTCGTCTTCTCGTCTTAAACAAGGCGCCTTGGCGAGTTTGTACAAGTCGCCTTCTCGCCTTTTTTGCCGAAACAAGGCGCCTTGGCGAGTTGAACAACTCGCCTTCGCGCTGCACGTTTAAGCTTCCGTAGTAGCCAGTGTAAACAAGAAATTGTTATGGCATCCTCAACTGTGCATGGTAGGGGTGTGCCATTGATGGGTAGGGGTAGAGATGTAGGAATGTTGTGGCAGGGGTAAAAAGTTGAGCCAAGGTTTGTTGTGGCAACCCAGGAAACTTGGCCTTTAATCACAGACTCTAGTTTGACACTTGAACACAAATCCATAAAGCCTTGAGTCGAGCCTACCTAACTCTCCCAGTCTCTGGTTGTATAAGGAGGAGCTACAGTATAAAGACTATGGAGTGCAATTGAGTGTACAGTCTGCATAGTCTCAGGGTTCAGACACTTTGTTGTGTGCCGTGACTGACAAGGGTTTGCGCTTGCAGACTACTAGTACCATGAACCCTTGCTACAGGAGATGATAACTGCCTACACAGACAGCTGATTGTCTCCAACAGCTGACTCTCCCTGACTGGGGCTAGTGTACCAGATCAGACTCTGTGTTGTTAACCATGCCATTGCATTGACACTGTAGCAATCTGCATCATTTTATGCTACCAAGATATGTCTGGGAAGTCACAGGAGATGTAATCATCTGTTTCAAGCTCAGATATGACTGGAATTTGTTGGATGTGAATGCCATGGCTCGGTGGTAGAGCTTTGGTCACATACATGGGATGTCCTGGGTTCAAAACCAGGTTCATATCCTTCGGTATGGCATTGACCCTCATTACCAAGTTCCTTGGAGAGGACTGAGAGCTGTTGGTCTCTTGGCTGTTTACAACATATCAGTCCGGTAAACAAACCAATAAACTAAACATGGAGAAATTTCAGAGTGACATGTCAGCTTGCTAGCATTGAGGCCATATTTTCCAGAGCCTCTATAATAGGAACATTTGATGCTATCAATTTGACAATCTAAACATTGAGGGTAGTAGTAAAAGAGTTTTATGAGATGTCTAGACTGGTATGGCACAATGTGCTCCAGTTACCTATGTGGAGGAACATTGTTCCAGCAGGGATATGTGAGTTAAACTCACATATCCTTGGTTCCAGTGTACATTTGCCTTTTTATTACTAGATATTTTCTATTTTAAAGGGATCGTTTAACAATGTTAAATCTGAGATACACGGCCCTACGTGTTATCAGTGTATGTGATATGGTGTAATATTGAAGCCCTAAAAAAATTGCGCTTCAAAATGATAAAGAAGTGCCTCAAAAAAGTAAAAATCTTTGAGTGACCGGTTTTACCATACTCGTTTTCCCCAATAGACTGTAGTGTAATGAAAACCGTCAGGCGAACGGTTTTCAAAATTTGTAATTCCAATCATAAATATCTTGATAATCAGACAGGCGATCGTTTATGTTTATCCTTCCATTGATGGTCTGATGATCCACTAATTCCCCACCCCCCCCCCCCCCTCCCCTCCGGAAATTATGTTTGCCATTTTCTTATGTCTTCCGCCCCCTCTCTCCATGTGAGCCCTTATCCCCCCTACTTTCATATTCTGCTTTTATCTGTCGCTGTCTCTTCTATAGCTCTCCCTTTTTGAAGTTTCTCTTCCATTTGAATTTTCTTTCTCTTTTTTTCTTTGGCTCTACATTTCTCTTTTTCTCTGTTTCTCCATCTCTGTCCATCTCTTTTTCTCTATGTCAAACTCTCTGTATCTGTCTTGCTATATCTTTGTCTCCCTGTCTCCCTTCCCTCTCGGTATGGCTGTGTACTTATTTGTTTGTACTTGTTTATTTACTTATGTCTGTCTGTCTGTCTCTCCCTCTCACTCTCATTCTCACCCGTCTCTGTCTACCCTTAAGTTTCCCTCAATCTACAGAACATGTATCTCATTCACACATCCTAATGTTATCCAGTTTAGTAGGCCAAGGTCCGGTATTCTCATCCCAACCACCCTCATTCACGTAATGAGATGCCTCTAACCCTGCATTTAGACCAACAAAATTCATTGTTTTTCTTAGTCTGAACAATCGTTTAAAGAAACGTTGTTTAATGAAATATCACATAGCGAAACGCCTGTTTGAGCATTGCTTCAAACAAAAACGTGACAAAGAATCAGGATCCCACTACAGTCTGAACGGCGCATCTTACGAAAATAGTATAACTGGGTGGGGCTTATCGTGAGTACGCACTGACGATTTGCGGGCATGACCTCGTCAAGTTAGTTGCTTTGTACTATGTTTGTTTTCTGGTCTGAATGCTCCTTTCACTACATAGTATGAGTCTTTATAACACAACGTTTCTTCATACAAGTTTAGTTTAACGTTCCTACAGTCTGAACAGGCGATTAGTCACAGCACCCCAGATGGCTGCCAACGAAAGTGATTATTATTCCATCACGACCCTCCGCCTTTTACACCTTACCTGTCTGCTATCCCTTTGAGGTGTGTCTGCGACACCTCCACACCAGATTTCAACCACCCCCCTCCCCCTCGCTCCCTCTTCCCCTCGCTCCCTCTTCCCCTCGCTCCCTCTTCCCCTTTCCCCTTTATTCCGGATTAATGAGGGGTTAGGCGATCAAATTTGCATGGCCTCAGAGCAGATCATGACTAAAAATGGGGCAATTACATTTTGAGCATACTAATAATTAAGCCCAGCGTGGGGGTAAATGTCATGCAACATACTGCACTAGAAAAATAACCTAAATAATTTTCCCCCAATGCCAGAGGTTGCTAAATTTAGGATTTAATAATGTACTTTTCAATTATCTCGTAATCTAATCGGGCGTCATGCTGTTTTTCTATGGAATAGATGAGATAAATGAATAAGTGAATAAACCAAATCAAGAGGTTACTAAATTTAGGGTTTGATAACGTACTTTCAAATGATCTCATACGCGAGTATGTGTCGATGCTGTTTTTCAGGGAGTTAGAAAGGCCAATATTTGGATTAACATTTGTATCCATGTATGTTGCATTAGCCTTTTCTTTTCTTAAGAAAGGAAGGCTCCGGTACAATACCGGTAGAATATACATATCAACCTGCATGTGTTTGATATATTGATACAGCAAAAGATATAGAGCTGCATGAACAAGTACATGTACACATAGGTATGTCATATATAAACTTATTGTGAATTGTAATTACATAGAATGTCGCAAGGGTCTTTGTACAGATTTATGCGGAGATGTCCTCTTTGATAGATGACCGTTTGCTCAAGTAGAGTCGCAGCAACATAACTGTAACGTGACTGCAACATGACTGCAACGCAACTCTGTTGTAGTCATTGATAAAGTCTTAAATAGTGTAACATTTGTTTGGAGCCAGAAGGGCATTAATGAATCTCTTTTAACACAGAGTTAATGCCCTTCTAGCTTCTGGCCCTGAATAGATGATCCCAAAGCAACATGAACCCCAACAAAACCTTCAAGTTTCTGCATTTCAGGCTCCTGGTTCGAGCTTGTCCCTTCTATCACTGTATTCTATCGGAGAGAACTAGCCAAAGCTCTGCACTGCACGGTCTGTCCCCCAACCGGGGCAAGAATGACCGGGACACATATCAATGTGTGAATGCGGTATCATCACGAAGTTGTGACGCTCATCACGTCTCCGAGTCCCTCTGAGATGCGCATGATATCATCACCAGGAATTAAGCCGATGCTGTGTGCGGTCCCATTCTGAGGTCATTTTCCAGGAACTCAAATCTCCTGTACCCTCATTCTCTTGGTTCCTGCCCGCCATACGCTGCTGCAGACGTCTCTACAGAATGCATTGGAAAAGTTCACAGGAGGTTACGTCAAGACTATTCTTGTTTTAAGATGGCCTATTTATAACGTTACTTTCATTGTGAATCTATTCTGGGTAGTAGAGTCTTTGAATTATTATACAGAGATCGTCCGCTCATGGAGTCCGCAGTTATCTCGAGGGGTGCTTCCTATATAAAGAGCTCACATGCAGTTACTTCATTGCAATCCTCATTGATCTATTTCTATCAATTACCAGTTTAGTAATAGCCATACAGACGTTTCACATATACTTTATTCACTACTAAGATTTGAGTCGACGCCCTTCTGGCTCAAAACAGTGGAAACGATGTCTTTGAATTGAATGAAACACAAAAAATTGGTACCTGAAATACACCATCTTGTCTCTTCCTTTGTATGCAATGTGAGATAAACACAAAGTTTTACATAATATCAAGTACATGTATGTGACTAACTATCATGGCTGTTGGGACCTCAAGAGGTTGGCCTGTATCAAATAGAAAAATGTACGAAAAGCGTATAACTGGGCGGGGCTTGTCGCGAGGGCATAATGGTGTCATATCAACTGACCTCTTCCTTCAAAACTTGATTCTTTATACAATAAAAAAACAACAACACCATACCCTTTTTCAAGTGTGGATACATAATTCTTGATTCTTCAAGTTTTATATAAATTATCTACGGTCTGAACAGGTCGTGCAACCTTCTTCTACCCCCCCCCCCCCTCCCCCTAGACACACAGTGTAACTAGAGCTGCCCCATTCATTAAAGGCTTGGTCCCTCTGGTGTGATGTAGGTCACATATTTCACACCATTTAACCCACTGAATTTGACCTCCACTCTTTGAGATGGGTTCCTCTTCCACTGGTAGGCAAATAGAAACTGAACTATGAATGAATGAAAGGTCCCCCTGCTGACAGGGAACTCCTGAACCAAATATGCTTTGCAGAAGAGCATGGGATAGGTACACAGTTTTTAGAATCGCATACCTGCCAACCCTTACGAATAATCAGGAATATTCTGATTTTCTGGATTTTTAGGACCTGAAAATTAAGCTTGTTTTATTATGTGCCGGGATTTGAGAGTTCACGTATTGCGTGCATTGAATGGCTGCATGATCGAGCAGCCAATTTGTATTCGCTTTTTGGTACAGATTTACTGCGTATTGCCAGTTACACTGCCGCTGCAAGTGCAATTTCTTATTTTCGAAGGCATACCATGCTAAAAATTCCTAATTACTATTTTCAAATGTTGACAGACCTGTATGGAATCGTACAACATTGAATGTGGAATCTCGTTATAACGAGGTCCTTGTGACTCAAGAATGTTGAATTAGGGCCTTTGTTGCATTCTTTAAGGTGTGAGCTTTAAAATGTTACATTATCATGTTGATCATGAACAATTCTGGAAACACAAACATTAATATGCTTTTCATGGTATATTAATCACTGTGGGTTGTATCAAAACAAGTCATTTATTAGCGTAACTTGTAAAGGTTGAAAAACCACACGCCTTAATTATGTCAAATAAGATTGATTGAATAACACAAATGGGCCGTTTCAACAAACTTAAATAAAAAATTAAAAAATCTATTTCATGCTTTATTCAAAATTAAAAAGTTGTTGTGTCTACAAGGAATTCATTGTTTATTGATTTCGGTATTTTGGGGGAGATACATCAGGAGAAAACGTAAAAAGACAAACATACAAATTTCCGCAAGGCAAATTCTTCAGTAATGTTTGTTTGTCCAAAAGATATTAATTGAATTTTGTTAAGGGCAAGGATATATTTTTTCAACTTGGCATATTTTGCCCAAGGTAAGAAAGAGGATTTCTCATCGTGGTTAATACCCTCGTGGGAAAAGCTCCGCCCACAGGTCTGTAACAAAGCTTCTGTCTCTAAACATTTCTGAAATTGAAATACTGAGATGCATTTCAAGGAGCCTTTATACTTTTGATTTAAATCTGGCCATCTTCGAGCTTGGTTTATAACCCCAAATATTTAACATATGAACATAGTTTGGAATGATTAGTGCAGTTCTGAAATCTGGTTCTGAGCAGAGAATAATTGTATGAACAAGCTTTTATGTTTCCTGGAATGTTCTCGATTGATTTCTTGTTATTAGTTCTACGTTATGTTTTAAGTTATGTTTAACTTTCTAAACTAAATAAAATCATTTTTTTTGGATAAATCAATACAATTTAAAGGGTACTGCTGAGCTTAGCATGTAGGCCTACTTCTAGAAATGCATATGGATAGATCTTTTTTTCCTCCTGTTTAAGCTCAGCAAAAAAAGAAAAAGAAAACAGCCCCAGATAAACAAAGACACATATGTAATGTGAAGGACCACTCCTGAATCAGAATATTAAAGTGAATTGAACAAAGCCCCTATTCCTTCTACACAAATTCATTATCACCCCATGTTTTTGATGTAGCCGTATGAATTATAATTGCCTTCTGCTTGCAATAAAAAATCACCCACGTACCCGAGAGTGTTCGAAGCAATGAAATTTCACCGTAAAAGGTGTCAACTTGTGAAGATATCGAATGAACGACAGAATGACGGCGGCCAGCATTCATTGACCTATATTTAAGGCATACCTGTCAGAGATATACTAATAGAAATATACAGATTATTTAGGATGGTGGCTTAGGCGTTCCATTGGGCATTGAATCATAGGGTGCCGGCAGTGGACTTGTGGTATCATGTTCCCCATCTTGACACTTTTGCCATCATTTTAAAAGAAGCCAGGAAGTTTTGCTTTTTTATATCAATTAAGTTCAAATTTAAGTTCTTAAAGATATCTACAGGTAGTGCAAAGAAAGATACCTCAGATCTCCCTGTTGAATGTCTTACCGAATATCTTGCCGAATTAAAACTTTTGGATGCTTATCGTAAATGCAGATATAGAATATTCATTAATTTGTGATATTTCAGCTTGAATCTACTTTCGATCCAACCCTCTCACGAGGGCAGTACATATGTAGAGATGACTTATTTTTCTTTTCAGTTTTCCGAAAATCTGATTAATATGAACAGGTATTTTCAATGGCTTACCTCAGGGGGAAAATGTGAAAGTGCTACTTTTTGTCAGGAGGAGAACAATCGTTTTCTGTTTTTTGAAATTGAAGACCCATGGGAGTTTCTTCCCCCTCAGAAATATGAGATTCAGGTCGGATTGATGAAGGCGTGCGTGATCACGAGATCCGTGTCTGCAAACACCTACAAAAGGTGAAGATAATTTTCCCATGCGAATAGATTCTTTCAATAATCTTGTGCCAAATCATGCTTTCTCAGCAGATGTGCTTAAATTTGAAGTTAACATATGAATATTGTGTTAGGGTTAAGGGTTAGATGTAGCGTCTTTTCGTTTGAATTTCTCAACTTTGTTGGTGCTTGAAATCCACTGCAGAGCAGTTTTAAAATGCGGAACTAAACTTGAATTGAATGGAATGTTATCCCTTAATATACAAGTGACTGTTCTTTCATGCAGTATACTTGAGGGTAAGGTACTTGAAAGTTCACTTTGGAAGGAAGGAATTGGGAAGTGTCAAGTGTCTTGTAATAACTTGTGAAGTTATGAATGAAACTATTGACTTCCAAAGAGAACTGCCATTTTGGTGGGATGTATTTCTCAGCTTGACATGTGTTGACACAGGTAGCATTAGTTTTTTTTCTGTAACTTTGATTTGTATAATATTGTGGATGTGGATGTGGGGGGGGGGGGGGGGTGGGAGTTGGTATTAAAGCAAGTAAATTTCTCGTGAAAAGTTTACCAACTTATTAGCCTTTCTTGGATCTTGGATTTGATTCCTCCTGAATACTCCAAAGAAGAGTTTTGACTGGAGTTTTTTTTCCTTCATTTTCTTCTCTGTCCTTCACTTTATTGCTCTCTAATATGTTATTAGCCCTTTCCAGTTTACTCTCACTGCTACTTTCAATTAGTTTTCCTGGATTCTCAGTTAATCTATTTTTTAAATTTCTCAGCGATATGTCCCATCTAATTGAGATGTGGACACAACACTTGACCTGGCTGAGTTCAGACATCCGTACAAGCGTTTGCATATCCAGTATGTTGTTTTAGACGGGAGTTAATTATGCTGGCGCCATTCTGAATGGGAACAATACTAATGTTTACATACTGGAATCTCAAGAAGTATTTACTGTTGTACTCGAACGCTATTAGGATGGAGTAGGGTTAATTAAAAAGGTTGTCTATGAAAGTTGTAATTGTACTGTAATTCATTTCTAAATTACCTTGGTTGTTTATTGGAAGCCCTGCATGTAAGAGAGTCACCACTTACGAAAAACAGGGACCTAATTCCCCCTTTGTAAAGAGTAGGGGGAAACCCCAGTGTAGTACCTGGGAGGAGATATGCCAGGGTATTGTGATTACATGAAAGGTTTTGTGTGTTTTCATAAGTACATCAATATCAGAATTAATTAACACTGGAACTAGTCTGGTTGGAATCAATCCGACAGAGAAGTTGTTTATTAGAAGCCCTGTTTGTAAGAGAGTCACCACTTACAAAAAACAGGGACCTAATTCCCCCTTTGTAAAGAGTAGGGGAAAACCCCAGTGTAGTGTTACACCTGCACATCCCATGCAAGGGTATTGTGATTACACGAAGGTTCACTCCCCCTTCCAGGCATAGATGATGATGCCGAATGAATTAATATTAATCCTAATGGTACCTATTAAATAGTCATTCACACATGACGCCCAATTTCCGCAGTAGGCAGTGGCATAAACAGTATGATTGTGGTGCTCTCACCATGCTATAGAGGTGGTGCACTTACTCCTAGAAAAAAAAGAAAAAGAAATAAAATCAAATAAAAAATGTTAGGGGCATCCATTTAAGTCCCTACCTGGATGTTTGTTGCCATGTCACTGAATTCATACTGATGAAGCTTTGAGTCAGGCGTACTTAATTACCTGTTACAGGGTGCTACAAGAATTTTTTTCACCACTTGCCCTGTCGGGCAAGTGGGTTTTCAATTTACTTGCCCAAACAATATTTCCACTTGCCCAAAACTTTAAAGCGAACTTTGTACTTACTAGAAAATCCCTGTTGTTTATTCCATTCCGATTCGCACGTGTTCATTTCCCTAGAATAATGACGTCATATTTGGCGTGATTCAACCAATCGGCAATCAGAGAATAGCAAAGGCCTGTCGGTGCGGCCTGCAGAGCTAGAGAGAGAGAGCGCGAATAAGCTCGCAGCTGGTACGATCGCGCTAGCTGTCTCTAGCTAGCTCACGGCCGGCCGTGCGTGGAGGCGGAGCGGCATTCATGGCTTGAAGTGTCACTGTTGCATGCGCGCTGAGCTAGCTGAGCTGGCTAGCTGTCTGTGAAGTTTTTTCGAAATCGGAACGATCGCTTTTTTGCTTCTGGATTTTGACGACGGGTAAGAAGTTGACGGGTGAATGGTAGAGTTCTTGGACACTAGGAAATTACTGTAAAAGTATCACTTGCCCGATCGGGCAAGTGATAATTTTATTTACTTGCCCGACGGCTCAATTTGGTTGCCCCGGGACATCGGGCAAGCGGGTTTGTCGCGCCCTGCCTGTATTTGAAGCTCATATTTTGAATATAGTATATTGATGTGGATTTCTTGTGTATTTCCTTGCATTTCTGTGTTAAACTTTGAAATTAATTACACCATTTTATGATCATTTTTTTCTTCTTTTGTCTGTTTATTTTTTACAGTAATAGTCTTCATCATACACTGACAGACCTGAAGCCTGCTACTGAGTACCAACTAAGGTAAGAATAGTTTTTGAAATATAATTATCAAACTTGATTAGAACGATGATAAATCCCTATCCATCTAACCATACACACTCATCCTGGAGATGAAATTATCTTTGGTAAAATAGAATACTGTAAAAACCAGAAACTTTTGTAATAGGTATTAAAAGAACATTGCTATTTAAGGCAAGAAAGAGAGAAACTTTTGCAAATTTGAAAAATTCAGTGTTGTATTGCCAATGTTTCAGTTATTTTTCCAGCATGAAATATTTTGTGACATAAAATATATTTGGGGAATCTCAACCATCTGGGAAAGTTGCCCATATTTCATACCAATGAACATTTCTTACGAGCAAAAGTTTCTTGTTTTTCAGCATTACTAGCCTATACTCCTATAGGTGCGTGCGAACGTTACAGCGTGAATATGATGTACATGTACATTGCATATTGCTGCCATGCATGGGGGCAGACCATATGGATTGTTTATTATCATTGCGTGAAAGTTTGCATGTCTGGGTCGCGGGGGAGATACAGGAAACAATGGTTGAGGGCAGGAAAGACACTTTACAAATATCTTCCTGTTTCTCTCGATATTGTCCTTGATGGGGCATTCGACTCGTCAAAGCTGTCCAATCATCCTCCCAGCTCTAGCGCGAGTAAACTCTTGTCCTTTTTAATTAGTAATTAGCCTGTCAAAGTTTGACTGGATGGCCTATTTGCACATGTCATGTGATGAAGTATTTATGGAGTATTTTGTGATGTTTTTGAGTATGATAAGATTTGAGATGAACTCTTTGAAAGGCACTATTGAAAATGTTGACACGGTTGTAAAATAGTAGAAAAACAAAATCATTAAAGTTTTGAGAAAAAAAGGCAATGCTTAATAAGACAAAGGAATTTTGTTTTCTGTATTAAAGATCAAAAGTAGTAGTGGTAGACTCTATTGTACATGTATAACTTGTTTAGCACAAGTCTAATCTGCTACAAGGTTCATGGTCTGATAACAAAAGTTCTGTTTATCCTGTGGTATAAACAACTGTAAAGCAATATTACATGAAAAGAAACCAAATTCAAAGACATTTCATACCATTGTTGCAATCCATCTTTATAATCTGCCCTTACTTAAAGGATTGATTTTGTTTTACAACTTCATTGTGCACTTTGATTAAACAGAAATCCAATATTTCGCTTCGGATTCTTAAAAAAAGAAGTAAATTTGAAGCCCTGCTTTAATATGATGATCCAACATATGCTTCAAAGGTGACATTCCCCACAAGTGTGATTTTGTCCAAGACATCGGATTAGCATTGCAATCTGGTCTCCTGATTTCATTAGGGTTAGGGTTAGGCTTTTATATCTTTTTAGGTATAGGTATAGTGATGAATTGAATTTAACCGGATTGAATTGACATTCATTTCCATCATCATCACAACATATATACAAAGTTAAAAGATGTAAATTGACATAATAACATTAAAAATGTAATGAAAGTGTGAAATAATTGAGGTGAGGGGTTCTACTAGTGTTCAAACTTGACAACAGAGCAGTGCTACCAGAGCATAAATGTTTGTATGTTGTGCCTGAATGTATGTGAAAGGGCAAGGATGCTCTATCTAGCGGCAGAAAGATCCACTGAAATAGAGACTAATGTTGCAAGGAAGCATGAGATTACTTGTGTTTATATGGTTGTGATTTACGAGGACATTGTGTACCGGAGCTGTCACAAGCGGGTACATATCTGGATGCATAATCGGTAAAAGGATGCGGGTGTATGTTACAATATATGAGAACATTTAATGTTCCCCTCTATTCAGTCGTGAATTTAATCATCTATCTTACAAAAGAAGAAAATCAAAGTTGGCTTGTTTTAATCACCGGACCAGGAGCGTTGGTAATCTGAAACAGAGATAAGTGAGGGTGTTTTAAACAAATCCTGGTAGTTCTAGATAGTGATTGAATTGAAATTTGAGACGATATTTCCTTCTTTGAGTTCATAGAGGCACTTGTATATATATGCTTTGAATCCGGAAAATGTTCTCAAATTTCTGATCAGTGCTTGTAACCCAGTAAGAAAATACCAGGTAGTTTGGTGTGAAGAGAAGTTATGGGATAAATCCCAATCAAAGTTTCTCTTTTTTATAATTTTGGTTACATTTTTACAAGTTTAAGAAGTACGATGGGCATTTATGATGTGGAAACAAATTGCTAAAAATGTCATGTTGCTCAAGTTTCTGTTCTTTTGCAGAAAACAACTCTTGGGTTGAAAATTTATGAAATACGGGTGTCTAGTAATTATGTTCATAGATCATATTAAAAGCAAAACCAAGTCATCATTTTGTTTATACCACCAGCATGTAATTTAATGTAAGTGTTAAGTGGGATATACTGTACTTAGTAAACAACATCTGGTGCATGAAATATGAGTTGAGATATTCGTCCTTGTAATAGAGGTGAAGAGTTTATTGCCGAGTTCAAGTTTTTTTTTCCTATATTTTATATGAAGAAAAAAAAAAAAAAAAAAAATGATTTGTATACCATGCCCCTTTTTCATAAAACCTGTTATTAATAACACACGTTAGTAATTGATATATAAGCTACTGAAACTGTGTTTCATTTGATTGGCAGTAAGCAGACTTGTTTTTAATAATGAAATGCGTTTGGTAGTTGTGATTGGTAAGAATTCTTTTGAAACGGGGTCCTCATGATTGTCTGAAGTTAATAGACCCTGAAGTTGAAAGAACCACTTTAAATTGAGTCGGAGCAAAATATCACTGAAAAAGTTTTCCAAAGTTAAGTCAGTAAATATTCCAATGATCCATACAGGACACAAGAATGACCAAATACATGTGATTTTGCCTTTTACATACATGTAGGTTAAATTTGCACTTGGAAAAGTCTAGAGCTATCAATGATAAGATTAAAGTTATATGTTGAGAGCTTTTGATAATGAGTCTAGATCTACTGCTGATTAAAGCAGTGTGATCTTTTTATTCTATGGTGAAAAATCTATAAGACGGGGCCCAGAGCTTAAAGCCTATCTGTACTAGTTTGGCCAGGAAGGATCAGACCTCCCTGCAAGGTCACTAACAGGTGGTTATCTCATCAAATCAGTTCTCAATTGATATAAGAAAAAGGGGATCATGGGGGGACCAACATGAATCGATTAAGCATTGTTTGCTATATAGAGGGCGCAAGTAGCTCTAAGTAGTGCATTGGGGCTTTAAGATTAGATTCATGTTAAAGGTTTATTTAACATTCTACAATGCTTGGTGTAATAGAAATGCAGTTGGGTGTTAAAACTACATGTATTGAAAATGTATGCGATAGGATGTAGAGGTTGAGATGAGAAACTTACGGTGAGACAGAGGAAGAGATTGGACTCAAGTTTTCAAGGCCCTTTGGGATGAGAGAGGAAACTTTTAATCAATGAGATGTGGTGAATAGTCATCTTGAGAAAATAATCTGCATCACAGTGGGAAAGTTGTTTATCAGTGGAAGGAAATGTAGAGGATTGTGTATAAAATGATAGACACTTTAAAGGGATTGGGAAACTTTGACTCAGATTCTGAAACAAAATCCTGGATTTAGCTCATGCTGCAATGACGATTATAAACCTTTAGGTCAGTCAGGAACCCCATGACTTTTACAAGCCGATGGCCTGTCTGATTATCAGATATTTATGATTGGAATTACAAATTTTAAAAACCGTTTGCTAAACGGTTTTCATAACACTACAGTCTATTGGGGAAAACGAGTATGGTAAAACCGGTCACTCAAAGATTTTTACTTTTTTGAGGCACTTCTTGATCATTTTGAAGCGCAATTTTTTTTAGGGCTTCAATATTACACCATATCACAGACACTGATAACACGTAGGGCCGTGCATCTCAGCTTTAACATTGTTAAATGATGCCTTTAAGACATTGTTGAGATATAATGCAGCAAAACCATGGCGACCCTGCATATAAGGCCCAACATTTCAGTCTAGATAACCTCAAGCTGTTACTTGTCATATTTTAGATATGAGGGCATTTGAAGAGCCACCCTTTTTTTTCAAGGGACATTTTTCAAAATGAACCTCTTCCACACATAAAAGAACACAAAAGTTTACAAATTGTTTTTCAACTTTCCCAAAACTCACCCTTTTCTTTAATGCCTGTCTGCACTAGTTTGGCCAGGAGGGATTAGACTTCCCTGCGTGGTCACTGACAGGTGATTATCTCATTAAATCAGCTCTCAATTAACATAAGAAAAAGGGGATGGGGGACCAACAGAACCTTTTTAGGCATCGTTTGCTATATAGAGGGTGCAGGTAGCTACAAGTAGTGCAGTCCTGCTTTAAATGCTTCTACTCTGATTGTTTATTGAATTCTTGAGAAGTAGCTAGCTCTGCAAGTACATTGATCCTACGAAGTTGGGAAAATGTGATATTGCCTGTATTTGCAGAGGCCCCATGTAAATCATGTGCCTCCCACGTCAAAGCAAGCAGATTGAGTCGGATTGTCTGGGATAGACGCGGAGAGAGTCGAGGTGCCCGCAGTGGCGCAGTCTCAAGAATAACGAGAGTCTTCAAAGCCTTTGTGCTCATTAATGGCATCTCCCGAGATAATACAGTATCCCAAAATACATTTGTATTTGTCTAGATCTGGGAATCCAATTTGCCTCTGACTATAAATATAACAAAAGTTAATCATTTGGTGTACTTTAAGCTAAATGTATATATAATATTTATTGATTCTAAGCCTAATAAGAAGCAAAGATCTATTTCTGTCCCTGTCCCTTTTATGTCTACATGTATGCATATCTATCAAAAGAGGGATTTATGTTTTATACCCAAAAGGTTTATGTGTGGTTAATAGACAGCCCACATAATTACGTTGAACAAGTGACAGAATCACCGTTCCTTTTTATGTGTTAACACATTGCCTATCGAGTTCGCTCCTTTCCATATGCTTTAGTACGGAAACCACCCAGTTCCAGCGGGTAATATGTTAAAGGGGTGTGAAAGGGATGATGAATAGATCTACAAATTCACAATAAATAGATTGACAAAACAAATTGATGAATTTATAGGCAACTTACTTCTGAGATTTTAATAACATAGAATTTTCTTAATGTTTCAATGTGCAAAACTACTCTTAGATCATGCTTATAAAAGTGCGAACCAGTTAGGTCAATATTCTTTTCTCTCTGCACAAGTTTGTGTTTTTTAGCAGGAGTCTTCATCTATTTTAAGCCAGAAGGGTATTAAATCTATACCTGGTTAAAACCCCCAGGCTCCAAACAGACGATATGTAGACCTAGATAAATATATGCTAGAAAAATAGAAATTTGTGTGGTTTCTAAGCTTGATATTTATTAAATCGAGGGGTCAGTGACACCAAGACGTAACTTTGAGAAAAAGTGGTTTATGTGTCACTGAGCACTTGGGCCTTAAGGAGTTAAGTCTATGTTTCAATAGCCATTGACTTCATTGGGGTGTTAGGTGGAGTTTAATAAGTCTTTGTGTTTCCTGGAAAGCCCACATTTTTTTGAACATTTAGATATCAAATACTAATTTTGGCAAAATATGGAGTTACGTCTTTGAGTCACTAAACCCTCAAAATATATTCCTTATAATTTAATACAATCCTCCTTTTTTACTCATGAAAATCTCATGTGGGAAGTCATCAAAATGGTAATAAGTTCTCTCCCACATTTATGATGTAAGTTGTCTGGTTTTATTTATATAATATAAGTCCACGCAACTTTTGTAAACAATATAAAATAAAGTTAATCTTGCACGCAAGTTGATGAAGTTACAATAAAATAGAGGATTTAGCTGCTTATATGGATATCCTTTTCTGTTATTTCTTTTAGTCCATGAATGTTGCTTTTTCCGGTTGAAGTATAATAGTAAAGGTTAAAAAAAAAATAAAAAAAACAGCAACTGGTTATGTTCGGTTATGAAAGCAATGTGTTGTGAGCAGAGAAAAGCAACAAAAAGGACTGTTTGAATTAGTAGAAAATCTTTCTAATAATGCTGTACTGAGTAGTTTGGACCTACATGAATAAAAGATAGTCTAGAGCTTCGATTTGTGCTCCACCAACATTTTCTCCTGGAATTTTTCATTGAAGCTATTGGGTTTGGGTTATAGGTTTGGCTCAGAGTTTGAGTTAGGGTTAGGTTTAGGTTTCTTGTATAAACCCAAGGATTAAAGTTGAGACGCTGTTTGTTGCTGGAGAATTAGTAGAAAATCTTTCTAATAATGCTGTACTGAGTAGTTTGGACCTACATGAATAAAAGATAGTCTAGAGCTTCGATTTGTGCTCCACCAACATTTTCTCCTGGAATTTTTCATTGAAGCTTTTGGGTTTGGGTTATAGGTTTGGCTCAGAGTTTGAGTTAGGGTTAGGTTTAGGTTTCTTGTATAAACCAAGGATTAAAGTTGAGACGCTGTTTGTTGCTGGAGCGTATGCTGTGCAACTTGTTGAGTTTGGACCACACACACATGGGCTATAAAATTATTATTATTATTTTATGACATATGCTCACACTTCTCTGAATTAATTAGATGAGCATGCTCTAAGTAAGGGGGGGATTTTCTTGTTTGCAAAGTGACAAGCTATTACATTCACCTGTTGTGGGTTAAGGAATTCAAATAGAAAGAAAACTGGTATACAGTTGAAAAAAAAGTTATACTCTGTCTTGCTAGTGAGAATTTTGAATGATTTTCTTATTCTCCCTCCCCATCCCTAACTTCACGTGTAGTTTGAGGTATGTTGGCCTTTGTTTTGTTTATGAACAAGTTATCATTCTTTCTTCGTCTGCAGAACTCATTGAAAATTAAATGCAACTTTGGGCATATTTTGTTTTTTTATAATGCTTTAAGATTATTCTGCAATACAAATTGATGATCATGAGTTACTTCTATAACTTCTTCTCTTTTTTATCCTCTCTTTATCCTCTCTCTTTGTGTTAGAGCAATATTGGACTGTTATGTAGCATGGGCTGATTATTAATATTCTCTATATTAAACCTTCTATCCCTTTCCCTTCCTCTCGTCTTTTACAGTGTGAGTGCAATATTGGACGGCGTACGCGGCGGCCCCTCACGACCGGTTATCTTCGAGACCCATGGCTGCCCGCCTGATGTGCCCTCGATGCCCCGGCTCACGGGCAGGACCAAGAACTTCCTGGTCCTGTCATGGAAGGCGTCAAACTCCAATGGGTCCAAGATCCACAGTTATCTGCTGCAATGTGATAAGGTATAAAGTACTTTCTTTTTTAGTCCTACTGAAAACAAAAATTCTGCAAGTCCTTAATTATTGAATGGGATTGACAGCCCTGGGGGGTGTTTCACAAAGATCCTAAGTCGAACTTGACTCTAAGTTGGACTTGACATTATGGAGAGCCATTTGAAACCTTCAAATAAAGTATATTCAATAAATATAAATATTTTATAAATTTCACATCAAGAACATGGATTCTCCTTGATAATAGAAAATATGAATGATTTGAATCAAAATGTTATACCTTGTAAAATAATTTAAAAAATATATTTTCAAAGATGCTAACGGCTTTCCATAATTGTTAAGTCCAACTTCGATTAAAGTTCGACTTAGGATCTATTTGAAACACCCCCTGGTCCCATATTTCTGATAACAATATCTACTTGTTTACCTGTAAAAATACAAGATCCACACTTAGTTTAAAATAAGAGGACATTGCAAGACCAACGCAAGAGATTTTTTTTTAATAGCTGAGCTGAGCTTTAGTGTGTAGGAATTCTGCATTGTCATGAAGCTCCTGAAGACAACATAATAGAAGGAGGAAGAGCTTGTATTAGAGGGGAGGGGCAGGACGTCGGTGCTTGAAGGTGACATGGTGATGTGCACAAGGTTCATCTTATTGTTTCCTGCCGCCCCGAGTAGAGACCAGAGAGGTTCCAGGTATAGGGCATTGTTCTGTCACTGTTCAATGTTTGACAGTCCTTGGGAGTGATGTCATTCAGCGTTCCGGCTGGCTGTCACGTGTGTATGCGTCACCGGGAATGTTCACACATGGATAGAAGGATGTTTTAGGGGATGCCCTGCCCTGTCAGTGGTCAGTGCCAGTGGAGATGCTTCATTTACATTTGGATGAATGGACGTTTTTGGATGCCCTGCTCTCTTGGCTTGTTATTAACTGTAGAGGCGCCGTATGAACATGAGGCCCAAACTATTTTTTTGAGATTCTCTGCCATACTGTTGCTGAGGTTTATGCCTTTGCTTGAAAATAAGATCCTACATTCAAATGGGGCCAAAAATACCATTTAGCGATATCCTTTTCATTGGTTGATTCGTGGTGTTATTCAATGAAGCTGCATTTATTCATATATATCCAAATGTACCTTCTGGTGATGTTCTGGTTCCTGGCTGACTTTGATGTTGTTTGAGTAGATGCTGCATAGTTCTGTGGCCTTCTTAGCTGTTGTTCCTGTCAGATGCTGCATTCATATTTAACTGAAATCACGTCTCGTTGGATATTTTCACAGTAAGGTAGACGGCTTTTATGCGGTTATGTTACTCACCTTGGGCTGATTGAGTATTGATGTGTTGTGTTTATCAAGATTATTTTACATTGCATCTGTCAGGTGTTTATGATTGCACATGAGGAATGTTTTGAGAATGAATTTAGGATAATCAGGATTTATGACACATTTCCCTATGACTATTGATCCGTGGTAAATTTCCTACGCTAACAGAGCTCCTGACTTCCACCATGCACCCAACACGATACTACATGTAACTCTAACCCTAACATTAAACCTAGCTCTAAAACCAGTCATAACCTCAACCACATAGGCTAAGCTATAATCTTTCCAAAAATTCAGTTAGGAGCGAATGTAGGTAGATCACTGTGATAATCAAGGTACTTGTAGCTGAATGCTACATGTACTTTTGAAAGAATTCTCCAATAACAATTCACTGTTACCTCTATTTCATTTAGTTTCATTCAATTTCATTTACTTCTAAACCTTGAACTTGAACTATAAACTCCATGAGAAAAAGTTTTGTAAAAGTGGGCCCTAGTAAATTTCCTTCTCAGGATCTGGACATCTGTCAGAGGTTGACCTGAGGTCTCTCAAGGTCAATGTGGGGTCATGTGAGGTCATGTGAGGTCATGTGAGGTCACCAGCTGAAAGTAGGACACATCCTGGTGAAACTAGCAATGTTGAGATTTGTGAAGTAGATGAACTTCAGGGTTGTCCATATGATTGATGGATAGTTTTGGAAAGTTTCATTCATATTTATGGCAGAAGTCCTCACCGTTGGTTGCGGGTACAGGTAGGCAGGAAGCCACAAAGGACGATGAATTTATAATCCCTGATTGGGCAAATAGACCGTGTTTGAACGGCTTGAACCAGATGCCGGTGAGCTAACAAGCTTAGGACGCAACGTCCCTCCAGCAGTCGAGCCGGCTGTCAAGATGCGAAACTGTCTGGATGGGGGCTAAGCCCGGGTGGGATTAAGAAATGTAGGTCACATATTGAAAGTAAACAGGGATCTGCGTGTCTGCTATCTTCCTCTGAGTCTCCGCATTCCCTCTCTTTCTGTCTGTCTTTCTTTCTGTCTGTCTTTCTTTATCTTCCTTCCCTGCTTCCATCTCTGGTTAGATGATTCACCATCCCACCAAATATTTTCTGTTGCCTCTAGGCTCTACCCTTTCTTGTGCTGTTTGCTTTTAAGTACCCTCCCCTCCCTCTTCTTCGTCCCTCTTGCCCTCCTCCCTTCCTCTTCCCTCCCTCTTCCTCTTTCCTCTCTCTTTCTCCCTCTTCCCTCTCTCTTTCTCCCTCTTCCCCTCTTCTCTTCTTTTTTCCTCTACTCTATTTTTAACCCCTCCCCTTTCTTTTTCCTTGTAAAACTTCATTTTTGTTCTTTTTACCTCTTCATTTCTTTCTTCGCACACACACTTATTAACGTTCCCTGTCAGCCAGTCTGACCCTCCTTATACAAGGCTCCAACCCCAACCCTTCCTGTTGAGGTAAATCATCCTTTCCCTTTTCCTTTCTTTTATCCTTCACCTCGGTTCTTAATCCTTTCCCATCTTTTCCCTGGTTCATCTTTATTCTTCACTCCCTTCCTTTCTTTTCTCTTCCTCAACCCTCTGTCATTATTACCAGTGCTCCTATTATGCTGGTCTCTTTCTGTTTTGCCTCTCATACCTAGCTTTATCCTGCGCCCCTCTCTTCATGCAAATTTGTTCCTTTCTCCTTCACTCCAGTTCTTACACCTTTTCCCTTCTATCCTCTTCTTCATCTCCATTTCATACTCTTTTCATCTTTCTTTCTATCTTTCTTTTTTCTCAACCCTCCATCAATATTACCGGTGCTCCTATTTTGCTAATCTCTCCCTGTCTGAACCTCTCAGCTACAGCTCCAGCCCCTCCCTTCAGACTCATGTTTACGTTGCATCAAGTGTCTGTCATATTGCTGTACCTTGACATGCCCTCACACCTAACCTCTGACCTGCTTTATCTTCAGAGGTCACAAGTTCACACATGTTTGACCTACTTATCATGGATCTCGAAACACAAGAGACCATGTTTTAATAATCTAGATTGTACCTTGGTGGGAAAGTTTTGAAAAAGAGAAGACAAACACTCTTGATCGAAGGTATGCAGAGCATAAGATTCAGATAATTGATAATTCTTTATAAATGTAGCTCTTGTATTACTTCTATTACCATTGTCATGTTCCAATTAAGAAAATGCTCATATAGTCTACAAAAGCATATCTCCAATTGTGTGGACCTTATGAATCAGGTTTATGATGGAAAATATATTTCTTGCTTCTACAAAACAGTATCATTTGAGACCTCATTGTTCATTGATTGTTGTGACTTCATGATTATAACAACTGATTTTGTTTTCCTCAGCATTAATAACAATCTGTTTCTTTTATCTTGCCCCCTCTCTTTCCTATTGTGTTCCCCCTCTGCCTCTCTGTCTCTGTTTGTCTCTCTGTATGTCTGTCTGTCTCTGTCTGTTTCTCTCTCTCCCTGTCTCTCCTTGTCTGTCTGTATGTCTGTCTCCCCCTCTATCTTCCTCCCCTCTCCCGTTTCATTTATTTTGTGTTTGCACAGGGTAATGGTTCAAGCGGCTACGTAGCAATATACGAAGGAGCAGACAAACAGTACAAAATCACCAAGCTTCAGCCCTCCACACTGTACAGGTTTAGATTACAAGCCATCAACAGCCATGGATCAAGGTAAGAACTGCATTCTCATACCTACGAAACGTATTCCTAAACGTGTTACTGTGTTTAGAGATAAAAAAAATAATGTTTTTTAAAAACATGATACATACATGTATTACCACAGCAGTGATAATGCCTTTTTCGAGGAACTGTGTAATTGAGTCCTATATGGACTGCTAATGTATGTGTAGTATATTTGTATACATTTTTAATTAGGGTTTTACAGATGTCAATCAATCAGATCTGATTACTCCTCTTCCATTATATTTTGTTTCTACCTATCCATCTATTTGTATTTGATTGCGTCCTTAACTACCAAAATTGATGAGAGCGATAATAGCCATATTGGTTTTCCATCGTCTCTGTGGTATTATTAATGGCCTCTAATGATGGCGGAACTGTGGCTCAATATGATAACGCGAAGTGAATAATTTGCTTAATATGAAAATACTGTCTGATGGGACAGGGGGGTGTTTCACCATTCTTACCATTCCTGGTATTGGTTTCTCAAGGGACGTACAAATCGTGTTCACAGATCTACAACATTAACCTTTTTTTATAGTTCATTATTGAAGTAAAAAATATTATTTTAAGATCATAATTGAGAGACCAATGGAGAGAGCAACCAGTGGCATGAGTGGCCTGCCATAGTTCAAGTCTAACTTAGGTCGATCTTAGTCTTTGTGAAACACCCCCCTGGTTTGCTGTGAGTTTCATAAAACATCTTTGTAGAACCTAAACACTTTTGAACAAGTGCTTTAAACACCCAGATTTCCAACAACTTTCACTTTTGGTTTTGTAAATGGCATTACCCTATGGGTACCTAAGAATGGTAGCCCCTGTTCCCTGGTGAGATAAAACGTTCTCATAAAGTGTTTGGAGGGATGACCCGATGCCAAAGTACAAGTAGTTGGCATTCACAGTATTCCTATAAATAGTCTCATTGAATTACCGATTTGATGTGTTAATCGATGATAAAGAGAAAATGCACATACTTGTATAGTGACATGATCTGAAGAATGATTGATCATCCTACAACAGAAAAGAATAGATGAATATAATATATAGAAAGATAAATGGTCATACAGTATACCTTGATTTGCCTCATTTGAACCTTTCAGAATAATGATTATAAAAAAAAACATTGTCTAGAAATGATTTAATAAAACCCAAACTGAAGCATTAAAAAAAATCTGGCTCTCTTTGCGTATGTACCTTACTTTACAACATTCTTCCCAGTTTTTCTTTCACAATGGTTTCAATAAGGAAGATGTTGTTACATCGGGCAGCGTGTCCCCTGTGCTAAAATTATTAAGCTTTTGAGAATGAAAAGGTTAAAATTTTCGTGAAAATAATTGATTTTACAACACAAGTATGTAAGCATTAAACATTCACCCTCTCAATGTCTGTACCTAACAAAACCGTTCTCCATCTCTCTCTTATCCGCAGTGGGTTCAGCGAGGAAGCCAAATTCTATACATCGGGCAGCGTGCCCCCTGTGCCCAGTCCGCCAACCCTAATAGAAGCTCTTGCCAGGAGTCTAAAGCTGCAATGGCAGAGGGGCTCTGGAGACATCCATGGGTACTGTTTAGAAATGGATGACGAATCTAAGGTAAGCACCTGAGGGAAAAGGCGAGGGGTACTTTCTATGTTTAACTAACCCCCTCCCCCCCTCCTCCGAGAAGTGTATGCACTATAACACATTGGCTCGTTTTTCATTTACATTTGGTGGTCCCTTTTTTAAAAGTCTAGGCGTCCAATTGCCTTCGACCTTCGACCTGTGTTTCTCACCGGTTATTGTGCTTTGCTCGCTTTGTATCTCCATTATTAAACAGAAGAAATGGGCATTTGGATGTTTGCGAATGGGGATGTAGAGGGGGGGGGGGGGGGGGGGGGCAACAGAATATCCATGGGTATCATCTAGAAATAGATGATGAATTTAAAATAAGAAAATGGTAAAGATTGCCAACTTTTATGGAAAGGAGGATAGGGGAGGGTTTCCTGTTTCCTTCTTGTTAGAAGAAATGGGCACTATTTATTTTATTTTTTTTTTTGGGGGGGGGGGGGGGGAGTGGCAAGCAGACATCTGGTTACTGTCTTGAAAAAGGGTGGTGAAAAAATCTTGGGTATCTGGTATAAAATGCCACCTCTTTGTTGAAGTCGGGGGACATCATGTGTTAGGCCTTTCATTCTTATATAGGGGAAAGGGTGCTTGGAAGATAGGGGAGGGGAGGTTCGTAGAAGGATAACGGGACAGCCATCGCTATCAATTTTGCTGAGAAGTGGTCCATAGGGTCACACCTTGTTAATATTAATGTTGTTACTTTTTTCTTTTTCAGCGCTATGGCTTCCAAGTGGTGTACAGAGGGGAGGAAACGAGTCACTGTTGTAAAAATCTTGCCAGAAATTCAGATTACAAGTTTAGGGTGAGTACCTACATCAGCAGTAAGTTATTTCTCCAATTTCAGAGCAAGACAATGTGATAAGGATATAACAGCAAATTGCCTTTCGTGTGTGTCAGTTATTTATTCATCTTATATGCAACTATTTGAAGAAACGTGTTGATTGTTTACAATGTTAAGTGCATTCAGAAAGAGTTGTTAATTCCATATGTTAAAGATGTTTATGCGTGGGTATATAGTCGTTTGTGAAGTAGGCAACTAGGCGATCACTACATAACACTGAGCCAATGGGTATTACGCTCCTGTGTGTGCTGCCCTCTATATACCATTGGAAGAGCAACTTTAACAAAAGTATAATCAGGACTTGATTTTGTTATTTACAAATATTCTAGCAAAAAGATTCTGTGCATTTTCTTAGTAGCCCATTGATTGATGATTTGGTTACCCCTTCATGCCTCCTAAAAACCTCTCATTGACCCCTATGAGAATTGCGCAGCAAATCTTCCCCAATGCCTTGTGGGGGCTTTCTTATCATCTGACCAGTAACGTCTAACTCTTGACTCTTTGCAGTTATGTGCCTTCAATGAAGAGGGAAACAGTCGGTGGAGTAGCATAGTGGCCTTTCGCACGATGCCTGACGCACCGCGAGCGCCTTCCAAGCCAAGCCTCAAGGGCAAACCCCATTCCACCAGTTTCAAGATCATGTGGGGTAAGTTCGTGCTAATTTTGAGTTTGTGTGGTAGAATAGCATTTGGATTTTGAGAGAAACCAGTTTTAAGTTCTGAAGACCATCAGAGCAAGCTGATTCTTTCAAGAACCAAGAGCTTTTAGTGAAGCTCACAAGCCCTTTTAATGGGCACTTATTCTTTTGAAAGAAGTGCATGGTGTAACCATGAAAACTTGCCTACAATTCAGTTTTAAAGTAACTTTGAATGATTTATCGTGCAAAAAAAGAAAAGGAAAAAAGAAAGGGGGGGGGGGGGGACGGGGTTGTTTGGATCTGCTAAACAGTTACAATTGAACAAAAACCTTTTTGAAATTGCATTTGAAAATGAAAATAGGCCCATCATAAAACAGTGAGAGGACTTATACCTTTAATTCCAGATGTCTGTTTCCTAGTTACTTATAAATCATTTATTTCCTACCAAAATAATGATAATACTTACATGATTTTGAATTTCTTTATTGTGTATTTGATACAGAGAGGAATAGGTTTACATTTTTGAAAAATCATGGATCATACATGTACTAAGACTTTAAACCCCAAACTTTTCATTTCAATTACACCTTATAAGAAAGCTTTTCTGTGATTTTGTTTCTGTCTTTATTTTGAATGTGAAATAATTTTGGAATATTTATTTTGTACGCCAGATCCACCAAGGGATTGCGGAGGCTCTGAAATAACTTCCTATCAACTAGAAAAAGCTGAAGTTAGAAGTAAGTATTCATTACCTTTGGAATCAAGTAGATGTTATTTGTTAAAAGGTATGAAGGGATGCATGGACTAACATGTCAACTAGAAAAATGTCACCATGAAAAACTGGTTGACTGACGATGGATAGTCAACCTGATCGAAACGTCGAGCCACTCCTAATACCCATCCTCTCAAACCGGTGCTATAGTTCTCCTTAGAACTATAAGCTAAGCTAAGAAAGATAACCAACAGTCTTTTTCAGGACTACACACACTCAAGAAAGAAAGATTACCGAGAGTCCTTTCCATGACTCCACAATCCTCCCCCTCTCTCACATGGTGCTACCGCAAGCCTACTGTATAATATTGTGTTTCTACTGTACTTTATTTTTCTGTCTTGATTTCTTGTATTGCCTTTAAATGCTGGTAGAAAGCAAATTTCCACATTTGTGGGCAAGAATAGATAGGATATCAAATTATCATTGTCACCACCTATATAGTGATTTTTTTTCCCCTCAAAAAGTTGAGGTTGAGTTCTGGGTAGAGGTGAAAATAATTTGTGAGCGTTATCATTATTATAATGCAAGTGTGGAAGAACATCAGGGAAAAAAATGATCCCTGCAAAGCATGGCTCTTCAAATGCCTTCATATTCTATAAATGACAAGTAACAGTTAACAAACGAGGCTCACATTTTTATGACACGTGTGTGTAGTCCCATATACATCTTTCTGTGTACAGTGCTTGTTAATTTACCAAGACTGGGCCAATTTTCTTATCATTCTGATGATTCCAGAACCTTGCAGTACACACCAATACCTGCTACATGATCAACTTTCTCTGATCAATTCCACACTGTTTCTTTCACAATGCAATTGCATAACCGAATGTCTTTCCTCTCTGTTTTGCTAGATGGTCCCTTCTCGCCGGCGTACAGGGGTATGGAACGGGAGCATCAATTTGACAATCTCAAGCCCGGATGTACTTACTACCTTAGAGTCTCGTGTACGAGTAAAGGAGGAGCAAGTCCGGTAAGTGCCCCTCCCCCTTATCCCAACCCCCAATAGTTGACAGGAATACCAGTGTACAGGTCGTAGCCTAGTTCCACGTCCTGAACCCTCATCTTGTACAGCACATACATATTAAAATTATAGCTACATGAACTTTTATATTGCGCACTTATCCGTTCAAAAGAAATGCTCAAGTCGCCTACAAAGTCTTATTGGTACCCTGGCTGAATTGAAATCGTTCTTAAATGTGTTTTTAATTTTGAAAGCACTACATTATCAAACATTTTTAAATGAAAGCTGACTCTAAATTTGACTGTCGTGTCTTACAGAATTCAACTCAAGCCAATTTGAAGGATATGATTTCATTATTTTTGATTGTCTCTTTTCATGTATGCAGTGTTCAGAGGTGTTCAGTATAACGACGCTTCCCATAGTACCAGGCCAAAGTCATACACCCAGAGTACATGGAAAACCCAAGGCTACTTCAGTTAACTTGAGATGGGGTAAGTTCTAATCTCCTTCAAACATGTTTCCACAAAAATCATTTTGCAGAAATTGCTCTTCTATATCGTCTTTGATTCTTTTCTTATTCAATCGACTGTATAGGCTATGGATCGTAACACCTGTCTGGCACATTGTCTGTAGCATATGGTACAGTTAAACCTGTCTATTAAGGCAACCAAAGGGAAACACAAAAAAGTGGCCACTGTAGACAGGTGGCCTGTCTAGACAGGTTCTTCAACACATATTTCCTTTTTGAGGGAAGCAATAAAGCTAACTACTATAGACAGTAATGCTAAATATATTACTCATTGCGGATATAGTATCGAAAATAATATCGCTAGTGATATTCGTTTGTCTCGCAATGTGGTCAATAAGGAATCTAAAAGATCACGACGTTTCGTATGCTACTGCGATACTTCGTCAGGTGATAAAAACTACTGTAAGCAAGGGTCTCAGTAGCATACGAAACGTCGTGATCTTTTAGATTCCTTATTGACCACATTGCGAGACAAACGAATATCACTAGCGATATTATTTTCGATACTATAGACAGGTTGCCTTTATATGGAGGTGGCCTTTAAGACAGGTTTGACTGTACATATATTTTGTACATGTGACAAAGGTTGACTGTGACAGTCCAATATTTGTTCCATTTATCGACTTCAGCTTTTTAAGAAGAAGAATCTGCAAATGAAGTTGGTACATGTCACCACAAAACATTGATATATACTGACAGTGAGGTGCTCTTTAGATTCCTCCCTATTCATGTTTTAAAACCAACCTTCACGTCTTTCCAAAATGTGTTTGGCAACTTTCGTGATCGTTGACAACAAAGAAAAGGAAAGAGGCCCCTTCTAATTAGCTCACTCCCATATCTGCGGATGTGCGTATGCATATGGTTAAAAGGAAGAAACTTTCCATTCAGAAACCACTAATGTTTTCAACACATTTTTGATACATTCATCAGATGCGAGGGAAACCACGTTCTACTTTCATTTTAGATTTTGATGGTGTGGGAAAAGAGTTTCTTGGTTTGTCCTTGTGTGATGATAGCATTGTACAGTTTCACTTCAATCTTTTTAAAGAGAAGATCGAGTTCTGGGGAGGGGTGAAAACTAATTTGTGAGCATTATCATTGTTAATATGCAAGTGCGGAAGAACATCTGAGAAAAAATGTTCCCTGAAAAGCATGGCTCTTCAAATGCCTTCATATTCTAAATATGACGAGTAACAGGTTAAAAATGAGGCCCGATTTTTATGCCACATGTTTATGTAGTCCCATATACATCTTTTTGTGTACAGTGCTTGTTACTTTGCCAAGACTGGGCCAAATTTCTTATCATGTTGATGACTCCAGAACCTTTCAGTACACACCAATAATATGTTACATGATCAACTTTTTTTCTGATCCATTCCACACTGTTTCTTTTACAATGCAATCGCATGACCAGAACCCAACTTTATCTTTAAACTTCACTGTATGTTGAACACCAACAAAATACAAAATTTTCAAATCACAGTGCGGTATTACATTCATGTTTCGTGCAGCGATAGAATAATTTGTCATTGTTTAATAGCAGAAGGGGGAAATGGAGACACAAGGTTATTAAAAACAAAAATTACCCTTTTCCTGTGCAGTGAGTAAAATAAAAAAAGGGGTTTGTTAGAAAATGATGGTAATGCGTGATTTTGAAATTCATGGAAAGCAAGAGGAGGATTTGATTTGATTCACTTAGGAAACATGTGGGTTGTCCGTTGACATTTCTGTGTGTGAGTCACGTCAGGCCTGTCATCATCAGCTCGAGTTTGCCAAATAACCTGCTATTTGAACTATTCTGATCGCAAATTAGCCAGTTAATTTGTGTCTTCATCAGCCCGCAGTTGCAATTAGCAGGGTATTTGGTTGAGAAAATTTCCCTAGAAATCTTGGTCTTGTTTCCAAAATATCCCGTTATTTGGGAAATAGAGGGTTAATTTGCGCCCGTCCAAGCTGGTATTTGGTGAGCATATCGGTCTGGTGAAGATGCAATTTAGAGCTTCGGGACATTATCCAGAGTCTGATAATAGCGGGTTATTTGGCAAACTCGAGCTGATGAAAACAGGCCTGTCAAGATTGTTTTGCTGTTACTTTGGTGAATACCTGTTCACTAACAAATGGAGAAAAAAATTGGATGCGGGAGTGGGGTATAGCTCCAGAGAAGGCTTAAACTTGTGATTGTAGATCGGCATAGTGGGTTAATTAAAATGGTACCAAATTTTTCTGTTTTGAGGTTTTATTTGTACTAATGGTGGATATTAGGAAAGAAAAGAATGAGAAATGAAGGTGCTAAATTATTTGTCTCAGCATTGAGGTGTTATTGGTGTTGAAGGAAAAATGGAGAAAAAAAGAGGAAGAAATGAGAAAGGGAAGATGGGGATGATTGATACAGACTCCAATATTCTGCTGATTTTATAGCATTGTAAGAGCCACAAGATTAAAACCAGCGAGATTAGTAAATTACTGTGGAGTGTTTCACAAAGACTAAGATCGACTTTAAGTTGGACTTAACTATGGCAGGCCGGCTGTTCATGCCACTAGTTGCTCTCACCATTGGTCTCTCAATTATGATCTTTAGATACTATTTTTCCTTTCAATAATGAACTAACAAAAATGTAAATTCTGTAGATTTGTGACCACAATTTGTACATCCCTTGAGAAACCAATGCCAGGAAGTTTTAGAGGAACTAGTGGCATGAACGGCCTGCCATAGTAAAGTCCATCTAAAAGTGGATCTTAGTCTTTGTGAAACACTCCCCTACTGTCATTGGTATATATATTGGATAGTGAGGTGTGGGAGGATAGTGGGAGGGGACAGGGCTTAGATGGGGAAGGAATTGATTTGATACTTATTTTTAAAGATTATTATTAATGAATAATTAGTGATTTGAAATGGAAAAAGGATTACAAATGAACAGAGGGTTGGAATTGCCACAACCTCTAATACCACTCTCGATCATTGGAATGAAGGCAATATAACTAAAAAATAGGAAAGCTGTGCTATTTATAAGCCTGACTCATATCATTGTTAATGAGTAAAATGATTAATCTACTTAACAATATTTATGATGGATGTTTTATTGCGAGGCCAAATTTAATTTGAGCTTCATGGAAAGAGAAGAGTGATAGTGAAATTGAAAGCCAGATTTAAAAGATGCATCATTGTAGCATGACTCTGTAAAAAGTGGTGCGTTTGATATCAATATATGTTTCATTATAATTTATTGGATTCAAGTTTCATATAACATTTATGATACTTATGTTTCAGTCACATGTTAACAAGTAATTTATATATATTTCTTTTGGCGAGATTCAACACATATAAATTTGCAATATGATTTAACAAAGTCAAGGCATCTATGAGTTCAAAACTCTGATTCAGAATTTTAAAGTGTTTTTTCCCTTCAATATAGAAATCAGCTAGGAAACCTTTGATAAACATATTCCTTATCATTTATATCCCTTTAAAACAGTAGAGTCGTGTTATGGTTAATATCAGACATCCAAAATCAACTGTATCCTGCCATGGAATCTGTGGCTTATGAGTTTGGGCTTTTAGTATTTATTGGATAATTTGAAGATCAACACTATTCAAATGGCATAACTCTGTATTCAAATTTGGGATTTTATTTATTACTTTTTTGGGGGTGGGGGCCTCTTCCCCCTTCCCCTTCAATCTTTTGATTGAAGTAAGAATTCAGTTGAAGGTATTGATGTATAGTCTCAAAATATATTATTCAGATGAGCACTTCCTAATTTTGAGGGGGAGGCATTACCAATTTCCCTTCCATATGGTGAATGGAGTCAGAATATGATAGTTGTGGTTGATTTTTTTTTTTAGAAACAAACAAACAACAACAAACAAGACAAAATGAAGACTAATAAAAAGAAAATATATGGGTTGGCCAATGGTTTACACTACATTTTCTACTCCTTATAGGTATGCCTGACTACAACGGAGGGGCTCCAATCACCGAGTTCTCCGTAGAAATGACAGCAGCTGATAATGTTACTAGTGAAGTCCACCGGGCAACCGCAGACATCACCGAGTGTACAGTGAACAGCCTGCTCCCAGGGAGGACGTACGACTTCAGGCTGAGGTCGTGTAATAAGATCGGGGTAAGTTATGATGGAAGGGAGGGGTAAATGAGCGGGGCTAGGGGTGTCCCCCTTCCCACCAACAATGAAAAGGCTTAGGTAGTTCAGGGATGCCAGTTTTCAGGCCTTGTCACCTCTCAATAACAAACTTGGGCGGGTCGGGGTAGGTGGGGGTTAAGGGGAGTTGCTCCCAATCCAATCCAATTCAGGTATTTATAAAGCGCCAATATCTAGTTGCCTAATCAAAGGCGCTGATGAGACTGAAAAACTACCAAAAATGTCAGTTCATGATTCTTACTGGGAAAGACAAAAAAGCAGTGACTAATTAGCATGTATATATTTTTGCTGCTTATTTCCTATTCTTTTTTCTGCTCATGTAGCCTGGTTTGTTTAGGGGGCTATGAATCAAGGTTAAAGAGCTAAACCACAAGTTGTAGACAATTATTTTGAAAGGGGTAAACAGGTTTCTTGTTATCGTGCTACCAGAAAATTGTAAATAGATTATCCAGGCTAGTGGTGGCACTAAAAAAAGAAAAAGAAAATCCTGAAATCAACCCCAAAGGCAACAAGAATGATTAATCTGGCAGTTTCCAAGGCACCCAACCAGAGTTGTCCCAGGGGTGATCGTGGCTACCATCTAAGGTCTTGTCTGTTCTATTTCCATTGCATTTAGGGTGGAGATTAGAATGACAGTCTATCAAGCATGTTTTGTGTTAATGAAATGTCGTCTGTGTTTCCTGAAACTATCAAAGAATTGCCTTGAAGTGCTGTGTGTTGCCTGGAACTATTGAAAAGGTGCTCTGACATACATGCAATTAATTGCTCTGGGCTTTATTTGGACAATGATATAGGGTAAGAGTTTTTATTGCAATTGGCATATAGGTTAGGTTTAGGGTTAGGATTAGGGTTATGGTTGGGGTTGGGATTAGGATTAGGTACAGTGTTTAGTCCAGGGCTAATGTAGGATTTTGCCTTGGAGCAAATTTAACTGGAGCACATGTATGTGTTGTACATTATTAAAATTATTCATTTATTTTCATAATTTAGTCCTTATTGAGATTTTGCAAATGCAGTGCAGTAAAAACCTTCCCTTGTACATGCCTCTATGGACTTTCATCCTTGCTCTTTATCTGAGAGACCATAGCATTCTGTTTACCATCATCCACGTCTGGAGGTCATGTCAATTTCCTGGCTCTTCAAGGGGAATTTCCCCTCTATCCCTAGGGGACTTCCCCCATTCACATCAGGGGCAGGCCTGCATTTAGACCTTGAATCAAGGCAGGTCTCTGTACAGGGACAGCTCGATGTGGTTCGGGTTAAAAGCAGACGAGCTGGTCACGTGATAGACCGCTGAAACCTGGCGAAAATATTATTACAGATGCTTACCTCGTTCAAAAGTGGGCCCAAATGATTTGCCATGATGTCATGTTGCTGTCTGAGGAGACATAATTAGATTTCCTTTCCCGCAGGCACCGAAGAGCCTTCAACGAACATTAATGTTAGAATATGTGCATGTCTACTGCATCTTGTGCTTTTGAAACATTCACTGATATGTGTTCTTACATATCATTACAGCGTTCTTGGTTCTTGTTAGTCTGAAATATGATCTTTAACAAATGTAATGAAAATAACCTTAGCTTGAGATGTAAATGAGTTGCATATGTTTTGCCTCAGTCCCAGATTTTGCACCTAATTTCATGGGATTAAAACAAAAATGAAATAGCTCCTGATTCATATTTTCACTGTAATTCTCTTTTCTTCATAAAAAATATTTTATTTTAACTGTGTCCAATTTGATTGTTACTTGAATATTTCCATCTAAATGATGCATTTCCTGTTCAAACTGTCTGTCAAAATTGGTTTGTAGAGAGGTGACCATGAGACCAACTCTCATCTTAAAGCAAGACTGCACTACTTATAGCTACTTGCACCCTCTATATAGCAAACAATGTCTAATCGTTGACCATCGGTCCCCCATGATCCTCTTTTTCTTATGTTAACTGAGAACTGAGTTGATGAGATAACCACCTGTCCAGTGACCTTGCAGGGTGCTCTAATCCCTCCTGTACACTAGCACAGATGAGCTTTAACATATCTTTTTCCTCTTCATTTCAGTACGGGCCCTACTCGGAACCTCTACGGGTCAGTACAGGGGCGGGGCCACCTGACGCCCCCACCGAGCTGACGGCGTCCTGCGTCACCACCTCTGTTGTCCTCCTCAGCTGGCAGAAACCCTGCTTCAACGGAGCGGACATCACGGAATACAGAGTGGAGAAGGCCTCAGAAAACGGCACATTCTCATTAGTAAGTGCATGTATATACTACATTAAAGGGAAATCCAACCCAAATAGACAACATCTTTAAACGAAAGCAGAAAAATCAGAAAGCAAACTCATACATGCCAACTGTTCAGATTAAAGAGGAACATTCCTCTTTTTGGGAGAAGATAATTATCATTTTAATGCAGGTGTTCCTCTTCCTGTACAAATTTGTCTGTAGTATTGAATAGGAGAGTTAGGATTGTTCCTCTTTTTTTTGAAAATAGCATAATTTGTACAGATTTCTGATTTTCAAATGTTGGCATGTATGCAAACTGATGAAAGTTTCAATTAAATCTGACTAAATTTAAGAAAGTTATGAATTTTCGAAAGTTGTAATCACTATACGTATTGACACTTCAAATTGGCTGAAGCGGTAATGTCAATGTGATGTAGTGCTGGACTAGTTTCCCATTTGTTCCAACATATAAAATGTCTAAAATTTAAATTTAAAAACAATTCATGGCTCAGGAGGGTCTATTTTTTGTAATTCAGTTTGTTTAAATTAATACCAGACATGAGTTGAGTTGCAGTTCAGTCAGATCAGATGGAACTCAAGTGAAACCTGTCTTTAAAGACCACCCAAGGGAGACAAGAAAAGAAGTCTTTATATGCAGGTGGTCTTTAAGTACAGGTTCCTTTAGTATATGTTTCAATGAGAAGCCGTTTTCAAGGGGGAAACAAAAAGTGGTCTTTGTAGACAAGTGATCTTTTTATACAAGTGGTTGCGAAAGCAGGTTTGACTGTATTCGTTAGACGGGCACTGTCATACTAAGAAGTCCAATCTAACCATTTCCTTGTCACTCCTACAGGCATACAGTGGCTCAGCCACCACCTGCGAAATCCGGGGCCTCCAACCTGCTACCTACTACTACATGAGGGTCCAGGCCCTCAACGCGGCCGGCCACGGGCCCTTCAGCTCGGTGGCCACCTGCCAGACCCTCCCCTCGTCCCCTGAGGCCGTCCCCTCTCTACGGGTGGTCTCCTCCACCTCGGACTCGCTGCTCATCCAATGGACGGAGCCCAGCGACTGCGGGTCGGAGATCATCGCCTATAACCTGGACATCGGCGAGGGCCAGCCCATCTTCGTGGAGGGCAACGTTACCCAGTACTGTGTAGACCAGTTAGAACCAGATACCAAATATAGGTGAGTGGTTTCAGAGTGAGTGGCTAGTCTCTCTTTAAGTGCCATATCGATTGACTTTGGCGATCATGCTGTTCCACAACCCTTGGTTCCTAGCCTTCTCTATTAGCACCACTCCCAGTTCTTTCACTCCTCTCTTTTCCAACAATTCTGCAGACTGTCCATCCAAAGTATCCATCTTCTTCCCCTACTCCTCCTTCCCAGGAGTGGCTATGAAAAATGTTGAAGTTTGGAAACAGGATTGATAGGTTTATTTGTATATCCAATTCATGAGCATTTATTAAATACATTTGCTATAGAATATTGATATTATACAATCTTAAACAACAACAATCTTAACAATATTAGTCTATCTTTCCTTTGGCTATCACATTACTGACCAGAAGAAGGAAAAATCTAGCATTTGTAGAGCTACATATATCTTGCCATCATTTTTTTCTTTTTAATTTGAAAGAATACACCAAATATCAGAAAAACAGAGTGTTGGTTCTCCAGTTTTCATTTGTCTTTAGTTCCAAAGAATGCACTGAATGAAACGGTTTCAACAAAATGACGGATGTTACAGTGTGTATGTGCCACATTTTAGGGTTTTATGTTTATGCCGGCATTAAAAAATATATGCATACTTTTATCACTTATTCACGTGATGATATCAAGTAGTACCTTTAAAGCCTGTCTGCACTAGTTTGGCCAGGAGGATTAGACCTCCCTGCAATGTCATGGTCACCAAATCAGCTCTCAATTAACAGAAGAAAAAGAGGATCATGGGGCACCAAGAGGCACCTATTAGGCATTGTTTGCTGTATAGAGGGCGCAAGTAGCTATAAGTAGTGGAGTGGAGCTTTAACAAAATACAATCATTCTCTTCTTAGGATACGAGTGCAAGCCCTGAACAGCATCGGTGAGGGTCCCTACAGCGCTGTACTGAAGGCCATCACCAGAGCCCTACCCCCCATCCCACCCAGGCTAGAGTGTGTCTACTACAGCCATCAGTCGCTCAAGCTCAAATGGGGCGATCAGAACCGGATCGCCGGAGACTCCAAGTCGGTCAACTTCACCTTGGAGATGGAAGACAAGAGGGGAAGGTAAAAAAAGGGCAGCTTCCCTGAATTTCTCACAAATATAATGAAACCTGTATATGAAGACCGCTCAAGGGAGACACGAAAAGTGGTCTTTATAGGCAGATGGTCTTTGTGTACAGGCTCCTTTATCATGTTTCAATAATAAAACACTTCCAAGGGAAACAGAAAATGTGGTCTTTATAGACAAAGGGGTCTTTATAGCTTTTGCTATTTTATTGGCTCCATTTAGAGAATGTATACTTGTTATGAAGTGAATCTATTTAACTTGGAGCACTTTGGTTACAAATAAAACACAATACAATACAAAACAAGAGAATATACATGACTTAACCTGGAAATTCAACCTCAAAAATCTTTGAAATTTTGCAGTTTTACTGAATTTCTTATAAATATTCTGAAAAACTTGATGAAGGCCGACCTTGACAAGCTTTTGCTATTTGATTGGCTTCATTTAGAAAATGTATATTTGTTATGCTGCACTCTTCATCTTGTTTCACTATGCATCTACAGTGTATGATGGTTAAACAATGATTTTCATTCATTCTGTCAGTCATTCGGCTAGAAATTCAACTCGCAATTATAAACCCATTTTCGATGTCGGGCTAAATTTAAAGTGATTTCTAGACTACAGCCATTTCCAAGAAAATTTTGTGGAGTTGCAAAAATTCTATGTACTTGCAGTTGTGATCCGTCAAAAAACTTTCTCGAATCCTTGCCACTGATGAAGTTTGCAACGCATGCATGAAAGTTTCTGATGTTAAAGCCCATCTGTACCAGTTTGGCTAGGAGGGATTAGACCACCCAGAAAGGTAGCTGTCAGGTGGCTATCTCATCAAATCAGCTCTCAATTAACATAAGAAAAAGGAAATCATGGGGGACCAACAGGCACCGCTTAGGCATTGTTTTCTGTATAGAGGGAGCAAGTAGCTACAAGTAGTACAGTGGGGCTTTAAAGTACATAGAAGTACATAAATTCCATGAATACTCTCCATACAAACTCTGCAGTTTAGCCAGTGGAGTACACTAAACCATTTACGATTTGCATTCCTTTACAGATTTGTAGTCGTCTACTCTGGTATTAATCTCAACCAGAAGGTCACCAGGTTAAGCGAGAGCACCAGCTACAAGTTCAGGATTCTTGCCAGCAACGAGGCAGGAACGGGACCCTACTCGGAAGACTTCGTCTTTGCCACGACAAAGGCTCCTCCCGTGACGCTTAAAGGTAGGTTCAAGAATACTAAACTACACGTCACTGTTTTACTGTATATGGAAATTGTACACCTTGCTGTTGTTGTCTGCACCATCACCTACTGTCACAACACATCCTATCCCAGTATAGCTTGGAAAAGCTGCTTCAGGGATTACCTCATCAAGTCTCAAGTGCTAAAGAGGCGATCGAATGGTTGCTCCTGTCGCATTTGCGCTGATGGCATTCAGTTGCTCAAGGCTTTATTATGTCAAAGATACAGGGCTAGGGTTGCGACTTGGTTTCAGTTTTAGGATTAGGGTGAGGTATATAGTGTTGGGTCCAGGGTTGAAGTCATGGATTGGGTACTCCAAACCAAATCAAAGCTCTTTTGTCAGGTTCTTTGTAGAAAATGCCCCTTTCCCTAAGCAGTAATCATGTTTTTTCTCTGTTTCCCAGAGTTCTTTGGAGAGTTTTGAGAGCTCTTGTGGGGCTTCTGAGAGCTTAATCACCAGGGGGTGTTTCACAAATATCCTAAGTTGAACTTATCTCTAAGTTGGACTTAAAAATTATGGAAAGCTGCTAGCATCATTGAAAATATTTTGTAAAAGTTATTTCAAAAGGCATACAATGTTGATTAAAATCATTCATATTTTCTATTACCGTAAATCTCTATGTATAGAGCTTACATGCCTCATTTTTCTCACTTTTTCATCTTGTCTTCACATCCTGCAGCTCCCACGATGGAAGTTGATCAAGATTCTTGCCAGATCTCCTGGGCCGAAGCTATCCTCCATCAGCAGGAGGATCTCATGCACTACCAATGTCAGTACCAGAGAACCAGGGAAGGCGACGCAAGGGTGGTAAGTGTACCCCTCTTAATCTTTGCTTAATCCTCTCTTAATCTTCACTGGGAAGGTGAGGCTAGGATAGTAAGTGTACCCCTTCGTAACCCTCGATTAATCCTCACTTAATCTTCACTAGTTGATATCACTCTGTCTCTCTTTAAGTGCCATATCGATTGACTTTGGCGATAATGCTGTTCCACACCCCTCGGCTCCTAGCCTTCTCTATTAGCCCCATTCCCAGTTCTTTCACTCCTCTCTCTTCGAACAATTTCTGCAGACTGTCCATCCAAGGTTGTAATAATCACTACCAATGTCAATTTCAGAGAACCAGGGAAGCGAAGGGAGGGTGTTGTGTTTAGTGTACTCCTCTTAATCCTCAATTAATCCTCACTTAATCTTCATTAATGAAATAATCACTGCCAATGTCAGTACTAGAGGACCAGGGAAGGGGGAAGGTACATGTACATGTAGGGTGAGTGTACCCCTTTTATGTCTGAGTCATGTGTTTTACACCAGTGAGTAAGAAATGATGGGAAAAAAAATGAAAGAATTGCTTTCCTTGATATGGGGTAATCCTCATGGTTCAGGGTAATCATTCTACAACTAATTAAATGATTCTGTGTCTGCTTATATCTGTAGATCTACCGTGGTCCGGAGAAGAGCTTCAAGTTGGAGCACCTTGAGCTGAATGTGGAGCATCGGGTACGAGTGTGTGCCATCAGGGTACCGGGCGATGGTTCCTCAGAGCTGACAGGGATCTACAGTCCCTGGGCTCCGTTCACCATCACCCCACCAGCGGCCAAGGAGGAGGCGCTCATGGCGGACGGGGACGGCGATGGACTGACGGACCTGGACTCGAAGCCGATGGGGGACAGTCAGCTGGCTATGATCATCGTGGCGTGCTTCTGCGTGATCGCCATCCTAATTGCCGTCTTTCTGCAGTGGTATCTAGGCTCGTAACAGACGTGGCAGCTGGAGTGCTGGACCAAGGAGGCGCCCTCTTTGGCTGACGGAGGGCAGGGAAGTTCCCTCTCCCCCCCTCTTTTTTTCTTCTTCAAGGCTTCGCTGATTAGAATCTCTGATATTGACCCGTAGGACTCCATCTGGCCAATCTCGTACGGCCTTCACAGAGGATAGTTACCAATTAGCCTCAGTCTGCGCATCGTGGCGTATTTGGCCAACCCTTCTTCTGCAATCTTAGAACGTGGGCAATGGCAATCTGAACTACTTGTCAGCTGCCGGTTAGTTCCAGCCCTGTGACAAGAGCAAAAATCAGATCATGCCAAATAGCTCTCTGACGTTGCCGGATTTAGATATTTCTTTTCGTACCTTTTGGTTTCAAACTTATCTGCTGTCTCATCCACACACCTAACCCTTGCCCATTTTGATCGTTAACGGTCATTCAGGTAGTACGAAGCATAGGCTTCATGCACGAAAAAATTCACGGGTTAAACAATTGCTACATCACAAAGGAATGACTAACATTATCAGGTCAAACTTTCCCTAGATTAAAAATAGAAATTGAAAGAACTTGGGGGTTAATGAGCATTGATGATGAATTGAATTATATTCCAATGATCACTGCCTAGACAGCATTTACCAAGCATTCATGGACCATATCAACCATCATCGTTGAGATTCAAAGTCCTCAGTTTACTTCCACAACTGTAGCATGTAATTAGAACGTATTACCTCTTATAAAAACTTAATGTGTATGTTTTAACTGTCTTACATGTGATGATTCGTTTGTGTACTTGTGCACCGCGTACACATAGCATCGTAACTTACATTTTTTTAAGCGCTGAATTCCATCGGCATGAAGTGGCATCCTTTATGTTTTATTTTTTGTTGCCTCTTCACTGCCTTCTCGTGATGAGGGAGGACGAAAAGCCATACTGAGGATTACGTAGATGTAGATGTCGGTGTGTTTTACTCGAATGACAAATGGTTGTTTTGTACAACAAAGTAAATACATGTCCTGTATTTTCTCTGAGGCAAAAGACATTCAAAATTCTATAAGAAACATCCACTCTCCGAAGACGTACCAAACTTTTCACGGCTTGTATGTTTCACAAGTGATACATCATCAGCAGGCAATGTCGTGCTTAAGGGAACGTCAACTGGCTGCATGAAAGTGGGAGGAGTACTGAAGGGGCAACGTGACTGATTTGTATTCGCATAAACCATTGTAGGTCCTACATCTTGTTGTTTTCCCGCATCTTACAAATTGAGGCAAGCAAATTTCTGGCAGGTTTCAGTTTATGTCAAGGAAAATCTGACCATAGATCTTTTCCCCCCAAAATTCCTTTTTGTTTTGTTTAATAACTGAGAGTTTGTAAAAACATTGTGCACAATATGTGCAGTATAGATTATGAAGGAATTCTTGATGCTTTTCGTGACAGAGAGTCTACATGTATTGCAGACATATTCCAGAAAAAAAGAAGAAAAGAAAGGTAGAATTCTAAAAAGGGAGCAGTCAGCGGTCACCATATATGTATTGTTTTAGAACGGTCTCAGTATTAGGGAGGGAGATGTTTATTCGAATTTCTTTGAACAGATTTAAAAACAAAGCGTTCTTTATTTATGTGAATTCATGAAATGTATAAACAAAATGAAATTAATGGTTAACTCGCAGGATTCACATGGATGTTCGGGCTCGGTATTTACCTGTTAAAATACTAGTTCAGGAAACAAAAATGGTTATTTTTAGGGTCCATGCCTAAGACAGAGCTGCCAACTAGTACGGATTTCCCGTAATTGGTACGGAAATTAACGACCATTACGGCAGTACGGAATGTTGTCTAAAAATTATGGATTACAAAAAAACTTTTTTTTTTTTTTTTTTTTTTTTTTTGCGCATAGGGATCTATCGTAGCAAGTGCTGTGCAGTATGTTGGCCATCCAACACTCGCTGCATGAGAAAGATGGAAAAGTATCAAGTATTCTCTTAATAGAAGCTAATTTTTCATTGAAGACTTCTGTGTTGTGATGAACTGAAAATCAATATTTAGCAATTTTGTGGGAGTAAAATCACAACAAATTTCAGATAATCATGCGCGCATACGTCCACTTGCATTTCTTTTTAGATTCATGGCGCCGCATAGGAAATTACTGATTTATTCCCCAAATTACTGATTTTGAGCCTTATGATTACTGATTTTCTGTTCTGGAGGTTGGCAGCTCTGCTAAGATTTGAGAATACAAATAGAATTTGGGATGGATCGAGAGTCGGGTAAGAGAACAGGAACGGATAGGAATGAGTGGTTCTAACTTTCTGAGGCTGAAGTTATTAAGATTAAGAGATATAAAGTTATTAAGATTAAGAGAGAAAGAGAAAGTTATTAAGATTAAGAGAGTTATGAGATTCAGAGAGAAGTAGAAGTACATGTAGGAAGGGGATCAAGCCAAATAATGTGTATCAAACTCGTGTCATTTTGATAGAAAGAACCAAGTTCTGTAGAAAATTCATGTCAGCCTCTTCACAATACTCTAATTTTCTCTCTACATTATTTTCTTGTTTAACAACAAAATTCACTCGGGGCATTGCCAAATTATATAAACATGATCTATGAGCAAGACAGAAAAACCAAAGTGCATATACAATGAATTCTAAGAGTAAAGTTTTATTTTAATAAGATATTTGCGTAGAATAACTCAACTGCAAGAAACTCTATTCGTCAGATAATTAGATGTTATATTATAGTATTTCAACTCATTCATTGAATAGATTTATCAGGAACACGAATGTATTTATTTTATGTGTCGGTAAGCTGTTTGTTCAAATGCGTACAGAATTTCTTTTAGTCTGGCAAACTAACCAAACAATATACAATTTGAAATGGAATGTCTGAAATTGAATAATACTAAAAATGAATTGTTAATTAGCATTTATATAAATAAATAAATAAATTGATGTGAGCAAATCTCTCACAGATTTCAACATGAATTGATAACGTAAATGAAATGGAATAATCTAAATTTGCAATTCTCATTGAATGTTCGAGAAATAATTGTGTTACAAGTGCTTTAAAAAAAATGAATAGGCATTAGTTTGTACCGCCTATTCCCATTTTTTGAAGGGCTGTTTGTGCTCTATGGAGCTATTTAAAGAACTATCATTTTATATCATAGGCTAGTGATTAAGAAAGGGAAGGTATAAACCGATTCCAGCGCAAAAAAGGGATAATGCATGCCAGGTTTACATCCTGCATTGACGTCTTATATGCAGTTGGTGAGGTTCATACCTTAAACCCTATCTGAAGTTGCTAGCTGACAATATAATCAATTTTGGGAGTTGGGCATTAATGATGTACATTAGCTGCAATGGTGTGTGGTGTTTAACAAGCACTACCATTATTCCAGAGAAGGATCTTTTAGAGGTTAGTTTCTTGTTTTTACAAAACTGCTGCATGGTTAGATGCTAGACCACATATTTTTGTGTGTTCAAAGATTTTTGTGCGGTAGTGAAATTATGACATGATGACTGGGCCACAATGATACTCTGGCAAGGACTGTAGAATTTCATTGGCTAGTATATAGTATTGATTGATACAGGTCATTTTATAGGAATACACAGCTGTAATGTTGCTCCAATATTCCTGGTAAGGGTTAGGGAGGGGGGGGGGGGGGATGTTACAATTCAATTTTACAATTCCCTTTAATACTAGTCACCACAGAAGGGACATGTTTAATTGCCCTAAAATCGAGTAAAAAAAAACATAAGGCTCAGCGAAATTAAAATCAATTTACCTCTTTCTGAATTTTAAATTAAAGCTTTTGGGAAAGAATGATATTGCAGGATAGGTTTTTCTTACTTAGTAGCAAGAGTTGAATTGCATCTATTAGATTAGAGAATGAATTGGTATTCACTGCAGCAGTTTAATTGACTTTTATCCTGGAGTGGATGCTGAACATACAGTCGCCCTTAGCTGCACCTATGCTGGTCATATAATTTATTGAGAAAGAGGGGGTAAAAATGCAGAAACAAAAATGCAAAGATATAATGGTTTGCCATTCAAGCCACTCTACATGAAAGGATTAAGAGAGAGTTCAAGAGAGAAAGAGAGAGAAAAAGAGAGGGAGTGAGAGATGAGTGAAGGAGCGTAAAAAGTTATGTCATGTACAAATGAAAAGCTTGCCAGAAAGGCTGTAAAACGTGTATAAAATGCTATGTATTTGATGGATGTCGCCTGTTTCTTTGAATACATGTATCGGTTGTAATTTATTAAGTTTGTTCTCCAACTCTCTTTGTTTTGTAGTGAAGTTTTTCTTTATCCTCGTTGCTACAGTATGACTTAGATGTAGCGATGTACCTTTGGAAATCTTGGAGATACCATAAGGCCTGTATAAAGGGAGATGACGAAGCAATCATCTCCGAACTAAAATTTGTTTGGGGACATTCGTTTGTCGTCATATAGTGTAAGTAAAAAATAGAAAGTACAACATAAAGATCTATTTTTTGAAATGTGGTATATATACATTGTATGAAATTGTATGGCATTTCTCCTATCTGTTTTTGTGCTGTATTATGTACATGTGTATGACTAAGAAAAAAATAATGTTAACAGCATAAGATGATCAAGTGCTCTGTACAATGTTATGCTCGACTGTATATTGCATTAAAAAATGAAAACAAAAAATCAGATTTAAAAGTATTAAACTAACAAAAAAGTATATATAAATATATATCTATAATATATATACATATCATTGTGTATAGTACTGTTATCTAAATTGAACAAAGTCTACACTATGAATGACATGCTTTATTAGCGTAAGTTTATTCAGCATTCAAGTTGTCGGTGTTAGAGAGGAATTGATATGGCTTTGTTTGTTTGATAAACTACATGTACTGAATTCTGCGTGTGTAATCATCATTGGCAGGCCATCTGGCTCTATGCTTCTGCTTTCGTCTATCCACACTTAATCTCACTGGTCCTCCCCTCTTTGGTTCTACCCGCTACAGACAGAATGATGTCTGAGCCCTGTCTTATAAAGATTTGCGATTGATGTGGACTAATCGCAAGTCCTCCAATCAGTTGCAAACTTACAAACTCCTATCACTTGAGTATAGAGTTGCTGTTATCAGGTTAAAATGACAAAATACAATCTGATGTACTGCGGCATGTGGGCTACCACACTCGTGTTTCACATTACGAGTTGAAGGCGACGTCAATGGTGTCAATTAAAGGCCGAAAGAACATGAATTTGAGAGAAATGCTCCCTTCACGAGGCTTGAATGACAAAATTATAACTCGGTTTTGTGTGTAAATATATATATCGGCAGACTGAGAGAACCATGTGAAGTACACACAAAGAAACATAATGACATTGCTATGATGAAAAAGAAAAGAGAACAAGCGATGAAAAACTACAGTAACATTCCGAGCTATTTTTTACCACCAGAACGTAGGGTTTACAGTTTTTGGCATTCATGCATTCACTCATGGATCGGTTTCTACGAGAACTCGATTTCTTTGGTTGTTTTTTCAATGTTAGTTTCAAGTGTAAATCATTCTATTATTGCCATGGCTCAACATTTTTGTTTTCTTTCTTGTGTAGAATATGTAGAGATCTATTTTTATCTGTGTGACATACTCTTAGGACCAATAATATTGTTTCCTTTTTAACTTGTATTTGCATTCATTTATGTATATGTATATTCACAATTCATTGCGCATTGTACTATTTTAATTTTTGATGTAGAGTTATAACTTGATACTTATATTTTGATTTGAGGCGGAAGGTACGATCTGAAGTATTTTACTGAAACGGTAAGAAATTATGGAATGTGTACAGGCATAACAGTTCATCGTTATTTTTATTGTTATTATCAACTATCATTATTTTCATTATATGAGATATATTTTTCTGAATTATAAGTACAATGTACATGTATCTGCATAAGTATGCTAATGCCGTTGGTAGAACATACCAGGCCTTTCCCGCCATTTTGTCATTGCAAAATACTCCAAACACATTTTAATGCAGCAAAAAATGTAGACTACTACTCCACACTTTCCTTTTCTAAATTGTTCATGTCCTCAATATTTTTGCATCTCGTTTCATTGTTATGTTAGATTGAATTTGAAAGATTAATTTTCATTCACGAATCTAGTCATCACTGTTACTTATAGGTTTTCAAATTGCCATGAAAATTTCACATTCCCGTTTTTTGAGCATTTCTACAGCTTTTTCCACTGCCAGCCCTAGAGATCTTCTTTTGAATCCATGCAATGATTAAGAACAAACGATCGCATGAAAGTCCAACTTTTAGATTTATTTCAGTATTATCGATAGACTTACCCATCGTATCGAAAAAGGTTTTGAATTTGTCCAACTTCTCATGAGATTTTAACTTGTTCAAAAGTTTTGAATAATGTAAACATGTAAAGTATTTATTATTTTGGGAGTGTGCCACATCATATTCATTGATACACTACCAGCGAAGATTAGACAATTCATTACAAAGTTCTGAGTCATTATTTATTTCTCTTTTTTTTCATTTATAAAAAAAAAAAAAAATAGTTAAAACCCGTAATAGTTTATTCAGTTTCATAATTGAAAGTTGTCAGGGTCTTTCTTCTGTAAAAGAATAAAACAAAATTGAAATCTATCGAAGGGTTGATAGTTTTGTAGCTTCTTGATAGGGACTATTTGACGTAATAATGCTTAGGAACATGGCGTAAAATGACAAAGTTTGTAAGAACTTCTACAAAAAGATTTTAAGTTGAAGAAAGTTGGGGGAAATGTGCTCTGGAGAAGCATTATTCACTTTCCCAAAATGAATGCTTAAATCTATGCGCAGATTTTTAAAAAGTTGATAAGGCTTTTCCATTGGAATCATAAACCAAGCAATCCATGATTCACCAGAAGGCATTTATTTGTCTGGGCATATTTGTCACTGCCTCGTAATTTAAACTCAAGTGGAGCAAGTCATTGAATTAAGAGCACAACTTTAACATGTATCAGAGTAAGCACAAATTACAAGATAGAAAGTGTATTTGTGAAATGGAAATAGGTACACTTTTGTTTGGTTGATGGCACATTGAGTAGAAGTTTTCAGAATTTGTTGTAAATTTTCTTGAATTAATCATTGCTTCCTGGCATCATGTCTCCTGCTTCCTATGAAATGTAATGCAAATCAGATTATATCTTATTTTTTTTGGTAAACTGAGCAGATTATTTGCAGAAAAGGTTATTTTTGTTGTATTAGATGATTTTTGCTTTTATAGTTCAAGTATACCTTGTGAATTTTCCCCAACTCCTTTTCAAGTAATGTCTGTTCTTTTTTTCTTCTTCTAGAGAATGTGAAGGTTATTTTCACTTGTATGGAGAGTCTCAATCGTTTAAAATATCAATTTTGTTTTCTTGGTAGAACCGAATTTGTTATTGAATTTTTTGCTATTCATTCTTCGAGTACTTTTATTGAAATGAATTGTAAGGAAAAAAATGATCAAAAAGGATGGAAGGAATCTAAACTAGCAAACCAGACCGAAAGGTTTTTCCCCTTCCTTTTTCTGTAAATTTGAAATCCAACTCATATCAAGCTTGCATTGAGAAATGTGAAAATTATTGAAGAAAACAAAAATGGAGTGTATAGCAAGATGGGAACCAGTATGAACGCCTTGAAAACACCTTGTAGAACGAGTCTTATATTGTGCTATTGTTGAGCGTATGAGGAATTTGGATTAAAACATGCCTTACTGTCCTTGCAGAGTTATCTATTTAATCACAACAAAACAAATATATAAATATATATATATAAATGTTGCTTATTTCGTGGATGTTCTTCTTTGATTTCTCAACTGCGCGATAAAACCTGTATGCCAATCTTTGGTACGTAGAAAAGTCTTAGTCGATTGACTGTATTGTGTATCTTATATATTAGCTGAACAAATAAAAAAAAAATGAAGAAAAAATTAACAGTGCGTGTCTGTGGAACTTGCGAAAAATGTGTTTTGAGCAGATCACAAAACAGCTAAACTATAAAGAAAAAAAAGTGGTTAAAATGCATTCTTTGTGATTGAAATTGACATGAATAAATGTGCTCATTTCTTTTCCGTGCCAAACCGTAAGAAAAAATGAAAACAAATATACCAATATATCTTACAGTCTATAGTATGATATTGAAAAATAAAACATCGTCTAATGGCGCTTACATAGCCAGAAATGTATGAAAGTGTCTTTTTTCTTTCTTTCAAGAAATCTTGTCTTTTTGTTGAGTGTATGATGGAAATAGATTGATTGATTATCGTTTTGGTGACGATTGGTGGTGTTTATGGTAGTGATGATGATGATGTTGATGATAATATGTCTATATCGATGATAGTAATGCGTACCTGCCAACCCTTACGTATAATCTGTAATATTCTGTTTTTCTGGATTTCTAGGACATGGCAATCCAAAATATCCCGATTTTTGAACTATTTATTTTGTTGTGCTTATAAAGCACAATTTAGCTTGTTTCATCATGTGCCACAATTTGAGAGTTCACGTAATGTGAGCGTTAAATGGCTGCATGATCAAGCAGCGAATTTGTATTCACTTTTTGGTACAAATTTACCGCGTATTGCCAGTTACACTGCCGCTGCATGTGCGATTTCTCATTTTTGAAGACATACCGTGCTAAAAATTCCTAATTATTTTCAAATGTTGGCAGGTATGGTGATGATTATGATAATGATGATCATGGCAAAGACTAGTTCAGATCTTCAGATATGGCGGGTAAACCACCCCTAAAAAAACACTTTTTCTAATATTGTGGTTTGAGTTTGTCAATGTTTAATTTGTTTTTCTCTATATTACCAATATCTTAAATTCCCTCTAAACCTTACAAAAGTGACACCACAAAGTAGATCTCGAGAGAAAAAAATATACAAGCATCAACTCAATATTTTATTATGAAAATGAATCAACAATAAGGAATGTTCTTACTTTAAAAAATACATCCAAATATTTGATAATGGAAGGCTTACTAGGCTTTCTTTACAACATTAACACAGGACACAACATTCTTTGACGAGGACATTTACACCGAAAACAAAACAATATGGAAAGCACTATACCATTACAAAAAAAAGGTTAATCGAAACAAAAACTATCATAATTTCATGTTTTCATGGGAGAACGATTGTTCATAGCAAAGATCGTCATCTATATATTAAACATTTGCCTCTTTTGTAAGTCCTTAAACCTCTTATCAATTTTAGTAGGAAACACCATCCTATGAAGCCATTTACCTTTAATGCAACATAATTACAAATGCATGGGAGTACAGGATACATAATAATATAATAATAAATTATATTTCTATAGCGCATTATACAAGGTATGTCTCTATGCGCTTTACATTGTATTACAAGCTTAATTAATTACATACATCTACTATTGGACTATCATCAAATAAAAATTCTGACAAGATCTTAACTAAAATAGTATAACAGTAACTAGATAGATAAACATTATAATTCATTTTTAAATAATGATACAACAATTATGGTTCAAGATTTTATTCATATATTACATGTTGTAGGCATATACAATTTCAATTGAAATAATAGATAGCAAAGCATGATAATAATTAATTCTTAAAAAGGTGGGTCTTAAGTGCAGTCTTGAAGGTCTGGATGGAAGGTGCAGTTCTAATGGCAAGCGGGAGAGAGTTCCAGAGGGTGGGAGCATTGAAGGTGAAGGAGCTACGGCCGTAGTACTGGGTCTTAAAACGAGGAACCTGGAGAAGATGTTTGTTCTGGGATCTGAGAGCACGGGAGGGTGTGTAGGTGTGAATGAGTTCAGACAGATAAGAAGGGGTAGAGTTAGAGAGAGACTTGTAGGTGAGAAGTAGGATCTTAAAGTGAATCCGCTTGATGATTGGGAGCCAGTGGAGGTTACGGAGAAGGGATGTGGTAGAAGTGATAGCATTACTTAATAATTTGATGAAAGAAATAGAGAAATACACTGTCAGTATGCAATCCACATGATTTGTATACAAGACAAAAAAGGGATAATAATGTTTAATATTCAGTTGGAAAATAAAGAATCTTAGATTATCCTGGACTGTTATTAATCATTGAATTCAATGCACAATATTATAATTTCTTACTTTTCTATGCTCCTGGGGGGCGTTTCACAAAACCTGTCATCAATGCAGTGACAAATGACAGTTTTTGTTAATAGCTACTGAAATCCTTGCTTCTGATGGTTATCAACAGATTTGGTTACTGATTTTTGTCATTTGTCATGGGAATCTAATGAACTTGGTATTTTGAAACACACTTATGAACAAAATTCAAATTACTTTCATTATTGATATCCTCTGTTCAGAGCCAGAAGAGCTTGAACTCCATGCCATGTATATACCATGTTATGCGAGAAGAAGGTTTAATGATCTTCATCTGAAGGGCGCAACTAAACGTTGACATTGTTACTTTCTGACGAAAGGGTCCAGGTTGCTTCTGAATGCTCTTCACTTACAATCTCTAGCTTTATTTAATTACTGTTTCAACGGTTTCAGAATACAAATTAAGTACCTTGCATCTCCCATCCAGTTTCAATCATAACTTGGAACATTACACCAGTGAGCTCCACGTTAGCCATAATTGCTAAAATTTCCTCTAAATACTTAATTTTCATGTCGATTCATCAACAAATGCTATAAAAAAGGTTAATCATTCTGTGAAACTTTCCACTGAGGGTTAGATTCATAAGAAAAGCCCCTAAGGAATAAAATACAATATGGGGTTAAGAAAACATAAACATCTATGGATGCATATTGTTTGTTGACTATGCATCTTTCACTAAATGCCTCTAATTCTATCTTCTCTTCCATTATTGGTGGATGATGTCGAGGTCGATGAGGGTGATGATGTCCGTGGTCCATCAGAGTTATCGCTGCTGTTTAGCTCGTCTGGTACCAGGCAAACAAAGAAGCTCACTGGGTTTCTGATTTGCTTTCATCGTTGTCATTATCATCCTCACCGTACTCGTAAACCTCATCCTCGTCTTCCTCCTCCTCCTCCTCACTTTCATCTTCATAATCGCCCTCTTCATCATCATATTCCTCCTCTTCCTCCTCTTCTTCTTCTTCTTCATTTTCCTTCTTCAGTTCTAGTTGATCTATATGTAAGGAAAGAAATGAGTATGGTGGTTATTTTACCTGACTGCTAAGAAAGCATTAATGCTTAGTAAGTAAGAAGAGGATTAAGGTCCTCTCCGAGGGACCTGGTAATGAGGATTAATGCCTTACCAAAGGGCACTAACCCATCGCCTTGGTTTCGAACCCGGGTCACCGGATAACGAGACCACTGCTCTACCAACCGAGCTATCGCACCTCCGTTGGCCAAAGGTAAGTTAGAAAGTGTTGATAAATATGTGTACATACATTCAGGCAACAAGACAAACATTTGGGGCTAGGTAGGGTCATGCTATTATTTAATGGAACTATTTCAAAATGCAGCTTGCATGCTCTACGACAAATGCTCTGGTGATAATGACTCTGCAATGATACATTGTTATTTCTGTGTGTTACAAGTGCAGGGGTGATAGTGAGCACTACAAAAAAAAAGTAAACAATTAGCATCTAACATCATTCCCCCCTTTTAAGTAAGAAAATTGGGGGAAAATTGGGGAAAATGTACATGTAATTGTAAATTGGAGCTTGGACAAAATAATAATGCAGCAGTTTGATTTTGGTGAATACCGTAGTGTTATTTTCACATTCTAGTCCATGATATTGACTAACAGAGCATGACAGAGAATTTTGACAAGAGTTAGAAACCCAAGATGCAGGTGGGATGCAAGAATATGATAATGCATGGATGAGAGGTATGACGATGCGTAAAGATGCCATGCTATAAAATACATGAAAATGAGAGTGCACAACAAGTTTCCTTTCAGACTTAGCCTCACGTTAGCTAGTCACCTTTGCTAGAGGGGGTTGCCTTGGCAACGCCGTCTCCTGCATGACTGGTAGAAGATGATGATGATGCAGTAGCGGCTACTTGGAGTCTGATCTTGGTCTGGGCTTCCTCAAACATCGCCTTGAAGGATGCAGCAATGGTTGGATCCTTGAACTTGATGGCTAGCTGCTCCGAAGTCGGTTCTCCGTCGGATGCGTCCATAGCATGCCACACCCAGGCGCGGTCTGAACCGGCCATCAGGTGCAGAGCCATGGAACTGGTGATGTAGTGGTTCGCGCACACCTGTAAATATGGTTCACAATATTCTGGTCACAAGATTTTAGCCTCTATTTTGCCACTCCATACCCAGGAGAATAATGGGACCATGTTGAAGGATGAAAGCCATTGCACAAGAGACATATAACCCCTTGACTCCTGGATTCTCTCGTTCTCATAGGCTGTAATACAGGGATCACCCAGCTCCCATAAGCAATGAGTTAAAATTCTATAAAAATCAGGGGGGTGTTTCACAAAGACTAAGATCGACTTTAAGTTGGACTTATCTATGGTAGGCCGTTCATGTCACTGTTTGCTCTCACCATTTACTGGCATTGGTCTCTCAAGGGACGTACAAATCTACAGAATTTACATTTTTTGATAATTCATTATTGAAGGATAAAATATTATGTATAGATCCTAATGGTGAGAGCAAATGGTGGTATGAATGGCCTGTCATAGTTAAGTCCAGCTTAAAGTCGATCTTAGTCTTCGTGATACACTCCCCAGGAATATTACAATGAATACCTTGTGTATCTGATCTCTTCTCATGACGATACGATAGACATCCGTCTCCTCCTCCTTCATGATCTTCATGTCACCAACGCCCCTCTCCTTCCACTGGCGCGCCCCTCCATCAAACCGGTACAGCTTGCCACGCCCAACGAACGCGGCCACCTCCTGCTCCTCCCCTGTGACGATGTCCACGTTGTCCGGGAGTTTGACGATAGGCTGGAAGTGGATGTCTCGCTCTTCCTCAGGGTTAACTTCACCAGCAACTTCAGAAAGATTAATGAGGTTTAAAATTTGTATTAAATGCGTTTTCATGAAGAGATCAAATTTATGTTTACTCTGTGATAAAGTCATTGCAATGTTTGATGCATTCTTTCATGACTATATAAACCCTTTTGCTACAACATTGAAGTAAGAGTCAGGTTTTGAGATACACAGGTCATTGACTATCATAGTAATCATCTCCCTCAGCGAGGGATATTGTTAAAGGCTCTTAACTACTAAAAAGAAGGTTCTCTGTTCAAACCTTGCTTGGTGCTTAATACATTCTTGGGCAAGGTGTTTTACTCATATTTAGAGCTATTGTTGCTGGAGCATGTGATGTGTGAAACTAGGTTCTAGAACACCTACCCTCTGGACAACTACCCCCTACGGCAACCGACCTCTAGGACAACTACCCCCTGGACAACTGTCCCCTACCGCAACCACCCTCTAGGACAACTACCCCCGGACAACTACCCCCTACGGCAACCACCCTCTAGGACAACTACCCCCTACGGCAACCACCCTCTAGGACAACTTCCCCCTACGGCATCCACCCTCTAGGACAACTACCCCCCGGACAACTACCCCCTACGGCAACCACCCCCTAGGACAACTACCCCTACGGCAACCACCCTCTAGGACAACTACCTCCCGGACAACTACCCCCTAGGACAACCACTCTCTAGGACAACTACCCCCTACGGCAACCACCCTATAGGACAACTTTTCCCCTACGGCAACCACCCTCTAGGTCAACTACCCCCCGGACAACTACCCCCTACGACAACCACCCTGTAGGACAACTACCCCGCGGACAACTACCCCCTACGGCAACCACCCTCTAGGACAACTACCCCCCGGACAACTACCCCCTACAGCAACCACCCTGTAGGACAACTACCCCCTACGGCAACCACCCTCTAGGACAACTACCCCCTACGGCAACCACCCTGTAGGACAACTACCCCCTACGGCAACCATCCTCTAGGACAACTACCTCCCGGACAACAACCCCCTACGGCAACCAGCCTCTAGGACAACTACCCCCTATGGCAACCACCCTCTAGGACAACTACCCTCCGGACAACAACCCCTACGGCAACCACCCTCTAAGACAACTGACCCCCAGACAACTACCCCCTACTGCAACCACCCTCTAGGACAACTACTTCCCTTACAACTACCTCCTATGGCAACCACCCTCTAGGACAACTACCCCCCGGACAACTACCCCCTACGGCAACCACCCTCTTGGACAACTACCCCGCAGACAACTACCCCCTACGGCAACCACCCTGTAGGACAACTACCCCCTACAGCAACCATCCTCTAGGACAACTACCTCCCGGACAACTACCCCCTACGGCAACCACCCTCTAGGACAACTACCCCCTACGGCAACCACCCTCTAGGACAACTACCGTCCAGACAACAACCCCTACGGCAACCACCCTCTAGGACAACTGACCCCCAGACAACTACCCCCTACTGCAACCACCCTCTAGGACAACTACTTCCCTGACAACTACCTCCTATGGCAACCACCCTCTAGGACAACTACCCCCTGGACAACTACCCCCTACGGCAACCACCCTCTAGGACAACTACCCCCTACGGCAACCACCCTCTAGGAAAACTGACCTCCGGACAACTACCCCCTACTGCAACCACCCTCTAGGACAACTACTTCCCTGACAACTACCCCCTACGGCAACCACCCTCTAGGACAACTACCTCCCAGACAACTACCCCCTAGGACAACCACCCTCTAGGACAACTACCCCCTACGGCAACCACCCTGTAGGACAACTACCCCCTACACCAACCACCCTCTAGGACAACTACCCCGCGGACAACTACCCCTTACGGCAACCACCCTCTAGGACAACTACCCCCCGGACAACTGTCCCCTACCGCAACCACCCTCTAGGACAACTACCCCCTACGGCAACCACCCTCTAGGAAAACTGACCTCCGGACAACTACCCCCTACTGCAACCACCCTCTAGGACAACTACTTCCCTGACAACTACCCCCTACGGCAACCACCCTCTAGGACAACTACCTCCCGGACAACTACCCCCTAGGACAACCACCCTCTAGGACAACTACCCCCTACGGCAACCACCCTGTAGGACAACTACCCCCTACACCAACCACCCTCTAGGACAACTACCCCGCGGACAACTACCCCCTACGGCAACCACCCTCTGGGACAACTTCCCCCTACGGCATCCACCCTCTAGGACAACTACCCCACGGACAACTACCCCCTACGACAACCACCCTCTAGGACAACTACCCCCTACGGCAACCACCCTCTAGGACATCTACCTCCCGGACAACTACCCCCTAGGACAACCACTCTCTAGGACAACTACCCCCTGAACAACTACCCCCTACGGCAACCACCCTCTAGGACAACTACCCCCTACGGCAACCACCCTCTAGGAAAACTGACCTCCGGACAACTACCCCCTACTGCAACCACCCTCTAGGACAACTACTTCCCTGACAACTACCCCCTACGGCAACCACCCTCTAGGACAACTACCTCCCAGACAACTACCCCCTAGGACAACCACCCTCTAGGACAACTACCCCCTACGGCAACCACCCTGTAGGACAACTACCCCCTACACCAACCACCCTCTAGGACAACTACCCCGCGGACAACTACCCCTTACGGCAACCACCCTCTAGGACAACTACCCCCCGGACAACTGTCCCCTACCGCAACCACCCTCTAGGACAACTACCCCCTACGGCAACCACCCTCTAGGAAAACTGACCTCCGGACAACTACCCCCTACTGCAACCACCCTCTAGGACAACTACTTCCCTGACAACTACCCCCTACGGCAACCACCCTATAGGACAACTTTTCCCCTACGGCAACCACCCTCTAGGTCAACTACCCCACGGACAACTACCCCCTATGGCAACCACCCTCTAGGACAACTACCCCCCGGACAACTACCCCCTACAGCAACCACCCTGTAGGACAACTACCCCCTACGGCAACCACCCTCTAGGACAACTACCCCCTACGGCAACCACCCTCTAGGACAACTACCCCCTACGGCAACCACCCTCTAAGACAACTACCTCCCGGACAACTACCCCCTACGGCATCCACCCTCTAGGACAACTACATCCTAAGGCAACCACCCTCTAGGACAACTACCCTCCAGACAACTACCCCCTACGGCAACCACCCTCTAGGACAACTTCCCCCTACCGCAACCCCCCTCTAGGACAACTTCTTCCCTGACAACTACCCCCCCGGACAACTACCCCCTACCGCAACCACCCTCTAGGACAACTACTTCCCTGACAACTACCCCCTACGGCAACCACCCTCTAGGACAACTACCCCCCGGACAACTATCCCCTACCGCAACCACCCTCTAGGCCAACTACTTCCCTGACAACTATCCCCTACGGCAACCACCCTCTAGGACAACTACCCCCTATGGCAACCACCCTCTAGGATAACTACCCCCTACGGCAACCACCCTCTAGGAAAACTGACCTCCGGACAACTACCCCCTACGGCAACCACCCCCTAGGACAACTATCCCCCGGACATTTATCCTAGGGAGTAGCTGCTGTAGTTATCTACGATCAAAGTGTTTTTTCTTTTTTCTTTGAACCCAGTAAAACATTTCATGTTTTTTCCCGGATGAATGACTCACTTGATTGAATGGTTGAGGTTGCAGCATTTGGTTCTGATGATGCCTTGATGGCTTCAGCTAGAACAGATGACAAGTTGGGATCACATGACCTGACCACCGGCCCGGCACTTTTAGAGTCTGGTCAGGAAATAAAAGTGAAAATATACAAATCAAAGAGTGGTAGAGCAGTGGTCTTGTAACTTGAAGGTACCAGGTTCGAAAACAAGTCAATGTGCTCTAGTGCCCTTAGGTATATAAAGAAACATTTAATATTTTAATATTTCATAGATGACTTGAAAATGAAAAGAATAACACAAGATCATTTAGTCCAGGCATTTCGTGAAGAAAAAGGGGTCAACCTCCCACTAATTGCAACAGAAAGTCTGTCAACTGTTTTATACCTAGAAATATGTCCTCTATAACATATGAAAAGTCTTAAGGAATCCTGGTTGGGGAAAGTTCCATGGCGGCCATTTTTCAAAATGGCTGCCATGTACAACGACCAGGGCTCAAATTAATTTTTGGTCCACGGGGGCTCTTCCCCAAAAAAGAGCCCCGGTGAGCCTTCTCACGGGGGCTCTTTTTTAATACAAATTTCAACCCATGATACTCCTAAATTCTTTGCTATTTCATCATTATCGGCATTATTTCCCTTTTACAGCTTTACAAGTTATAACATGCAGCTAATGGTCAGATCTCCTCCCTCTGTACAAAATTTCTGGTCCAAGCCCGTATACAGTCGCCTGCTCGGCAACTGGTTTCCTTTTACTTTTCGGTTGATTTACTGGCGAGGTTTATTATTTGCTGGTCTTTTGGAATCACCAGACTTCAGAGGATTCACGATTTTTACAACGAAAAAATTCTCCACGTTTCGGTCCTTGCGCGATCGCCTCTATATCTAGCTCCAGCAGATATGGGGTGGCAGCGTGCACACCAGTATACTATACCGGCGCAGCTAGTATAGCCACTGCTGAGGGCCGCAGTGTACTGCGAGCTTCCATTGTTCGTATCCGGGCCCCCCACTCAGTCCCTAAATCTGGAAAAATGCTCAACGTACCCCCCTAAATTTGGAATAATTTCTCAGGAGTCCAAAGAGATGAGAGAAAAATTAAAAACTTGAAACTTGCTGAAAAACTGTTCAGCATCCTGGATGATATCATATCGAAATTTCAAGTCTATTACTTTTCTAACTAAAAATTTATAGCACCCTAAGGTTGACACTTTGTTATGAGCAAAAATGGCAAATTTGGTTGCTAAGGGCTATCTTTTTCTTAGCAACGGTAACATATTAGCGTGAGAAATATAATATATCACGAGAAATTGCTATTACCAAGCAGATGACTACTTTTATAGGAAGTATGATGTCAAATGATGCATTTTCATCATATTTTAATGATAAATATCGCTTAGTTCCCGTTGCTATGGTAATAGCATGCCTAGCAACTGATATTTAACGTGTTTTCAGGGTCAAATTAGGATATGGGTAAAATAATACGTAAAATCAGACCTGTTCCAAGTAACATAATTTGCCGGTTTAAACATGTTCATAGTGCATGGTGTAGTTCAGAACGTTTACCCTACCCCGTCTCCCTCCACTGACATGCCCCCCCCCCCCCCCCCCATCAAAAGTAATTTTGGGGTGGGGCAGTATGTTGTTAAGGACACGATGTGTGTTCAGAAATGATGCAGGCTATCTGTCAAGTAAAAATGAGTTCTGGATCCAGGTGATAGTCATGAATTTCAGTCTGAATCATGAAGACAATGGATGTACATGTAGGGGTTCAGAATGTGCACCCTTTTCCCCTTCTGTGACCCTCCCCCTATCCTTTTCAAAATGGCCGTCATAAAACAGATATTTTCCTGTATCTCTGCTTCTAAATAACATAGAGATTTGATTTTAAGTGCTAAACATATATTTTCTAGGGCCAGGAATCCAATGAAATACATTTCAATAAGCTAAACCTGACTAAAAAGCCCAAATGGTGGTTTTCCTAGATTTCTATGGCCATGCACAGACTGCCGATCCTGAAAAAGAGAAGATGAAAATAATCAAAATTGCAGCTAAACTGATCAGAGATGACATAAAGAGTGTCATGACATCACATGAGCTGTACCCTGACATGCTGTCGGAGGAGGAAAACATCAATTTCCTGCCAGAAAGCCTAAGGTTACTGCTGGGAGGATTGTTTGTCGGCAAGAATGTGTTCATGAAGACGGCCTCAATTGGGCAAGCAGTTATGCAAGCAGCTCGACCTCAAGTTCTGCAGGCTCCACTGCAGATTGGACTTGGGATCCAAATGCACCATCAATCTTCTTGATTGATTCCCTCTACAAGCTTGGTTTCAGCTGCTCCTATCAGGAAGTTCAAACTTTTGAACGGAATGCTGTGATGTCTCATGGAACAGACATACCTGATTTCAGTTCGGAGTTTGTCCAGTATGATGGGGACAATGTAGACCACAACATCTGTACCCTGGATGGTAACAATACATTCCATGGCATGGGGATGATTGCTGCCATAACCCCATCCACAAAGACCAGCAGACCTACCCAGGCGCGGATCCAGGATTTTTTAGGGGGGGGGGCCCAAATTTGAAATTATGCGAGCCAAATATTGGTACGTAATGGTGACCAACAGTGACGTAATGCGGGGGGGGGGTCGGTGCAGGGAGGGGCGATTTCCCCCCTCCCTCCTCCGCGAAACGCGGAAGCTTTGACATTTCATTAAATTATTAGAGAAAGAAGACGATTCGTTGTACCATTCTCGAAAATAATTCTCGTCTGAATTTAATTTTTCCCCTCCCGCGCAAAGCGCGAAAAAATTTTACGATTTATTAAACTATTAGAGAAAGAAGACGATTCGTTGTCGAGTTCTCGACTCTTAATCCTCGTCTGATTTCAGTTTTCCCCCTTCCGCGCGAAGCGTGGAAGCTTTTACGATTCATTAAATCATTAGAGAAAGAAGACGATTCTTTGTACCGTTCTCGACTTTTAATCCTTGTCTAAATTCAGTCTCCCCCCTCCCCCTCCTGCGCGAAGCGCGGAAACTTTTAAGTTTCATTAAATCATTAGAGAAAGAAGACGATTCGTTGTACCGTTCTCGAAAATAATCCTCATCGGAATTTAGTTCCCCCTCCATCCCGCGCGAAGCGCGGAAGCTTTTACGTTTCATTAAGCCATTAAAGATTCGTATTACCGTTCTCGCCTCTGAATCTTCGTCTGAATTCAGGTTCCCTCCTCCCGCGCGAAGCGCGGAAGCTTTGGCGTTTCATAAGATTATGATTGAAAGAAGACGATTCGTTGTACCGTTCTCGATTCTTAATCCTTGTCTGAATTTCAAAGATGTTATTTGTCTGCTCCTTTTTCTTCCTACGTCCTCTTCCGATTTGGGGGGACCGCCGCCCCCCCCCCCCCCATGGCTACGCGCCTGCGGTCAGATAAACACATTTTGATACCTTGTCTAACCCCGCAAGCGGTCAGATAAGCATTCAGGGGCCCGTCTTAGGGCCCCTGGTGGGGTCGAGGCGGCGGAGCCGGCACTGGAAGCTCAGGGGTTTTAGGCGTTTAATTAAGGTCAGATGAGCATTTTTGTTGTATACCTTATTATTTTGTGACACTGGCAGGTCACTATTTGGCGTGGGGTCCAGGGGGCGGAGCCGCCAAAAATCAGGGGTTTGAGGCATTAAATTACCGTCAGATGATCATCTAAGTGCCCGCCGTAGGGCCCTAAGTGGAATCCAGGGGGCAGAGCCCCCGGAAGCTTAGGGGTTTTAGGCATTAATCACGGTCAGATGAGCATATTTTGATGCCTCATTATTTTTTAACACTGGCAGTTAACTATTCTTTCTTTCTTGCTCTCATTCTATATTATTTCTCTTTAATATACTTTATCAAAAAAGTGGGGGGGGGGGGGGAGCTCGGGGCTCCCGATCCCCGCCGTACCTCGGGCCTTGACATGTAGGAATCTCAAGAATCATATTTCTTGCCTGGCTGTAAATTTAGGAATTTGTCATTTTCCAACAAACACATACAAACGTATAATTCACTAAAAAGTGAGGAAAAATCTCGGAAATTATGTCATTTCAGCATTATTTGTAATCCACTGTTGTGGAATTAGAAATAAACCACGTTTAAATTTGATTCCCCCCAAGCCCCCCCCCCCCCCCCCCTCCCCCCCCCCCCCCCCCCCATCAGTACGCCAGTATCTCCTCTTTTCCTTTTTTCTTTCCCTTTCCTTCCTTCTGTCTTATATTTTTGATTGGGGGGGGGGGGGGGTCAACAGCATGCGAGGCAAGGCCCTTTCGCTCCCCCCCCGATCTCCTTCTTCCCCCTTTTCTTTTCTTCTTCCTCTCCTTTCTTTCCCTTTTTCTCCTCTTTCCCTTTCCCTTCTTTTCCTTTCTTCTCTCTTTTTTTTTTTTTTTTTTTTTGCGGGGGGGGGGGCCAAGGCCCGCTCGGCCCCCCCCCTGGATCCGCGCCTGGACCTACCCTCAGGGCGCAGGTCACCTCCAGCAATATCTCCATGGTGGGACGAATTCCTATCCCTTACCACAAAGAAGAGAGCCGCGGTATGACAACACTGGCATACCAGAAGGTGGTCAACATGAAGGCAAAGGACCCAACAGCAGACCTTGATCTCCTGTGGAAGTCATCCGTTATGTTCACCTCACAAAGACCGGCATGGTCTGGACTGATGCAGCTAGTGCATCATGGTGACCACCCCGGGAAATCATCGGTAATGTTTCTCCCAATGACCGACATGAATCCTAGCGATGTCACTTGCATCTATTCCACACTGAAGTTCGTGTGTGAGCATGCTCGTCGCTATGGTGTTACGCCCATCATCAACTTGATCTGACACTTTCTAGAGAGAAAAAAATTAATTTTATGTTCCTGGCATGTCCAGACGGTTACATGTCAATCAGGTTCTAAGACTCGTGCTCTGGCGACAACTGCTCTACTGTGTCAGGCTCGTCAGTGCGACTGGGGTTTAACCCTACATACTTGACAAAAATAAAGCACAGAGTAAATGTCACAAATCTGACCAATCCTTGGCCACTCAAGGAAATGTACTTTTTGCTTGGTCTGTTGTTGGACTCGTGTCAGGCTCGTCAGTGCGACTGGGGTTTAACCCTACATACTTGACAAAAATAAAGCACAGAGTAAATGTCACAAATCTGACCAATCCTTGGCCACTCAAGGAAATGTACTTTTTGCTTGGTCTGTTGTTGGACTCGTGTCAGGCTCGTCAGTGCGACTGGGGTTTAACCCTACATACTTGACAAAAATAAAGCACAGAGTAAATGTCACAGGGGCACATGTCGGCTGTCAAGAAACACACAGTGTGTTTTTTGATGACATTTGGTGACTTCATCAAAATTGGAGATAGATATGTACCTGGGGCATCAGTCTTCTTTTCCTTTCCTCCACCCTTCTCTAAATCTTCTTTGGCCCTGTCGACAGCCTCCTTGAACTCTTTGGCCGTGTCTGCTGTCCTGAAGCGGACGGCTAGCTGTTCGTTCTGGACCGTTCCTTCTGAAGCGTCCATCGCTGACCAGACCCATGAACGGTCAGAACCAGAGTTAGGACAAAGCTCTATGTGGGAGGTTATGAAGTGGTTTGCACAGACTTTGAACACCTGATGGAGAGAATACAACAATATATTTATCTGTGCACTTGGCATTATGGAGTGATTATACAGATTTTCAATACTTGGTGGATAGAATAAAACCATACATGTTTTCATGCAATGGACAAAGTGTGTGTGGGAGGGGGGGGGGGGGTAATACATTTCCAATACTCTGTGGATAGGACACTTGGTACTTGGTTGGTTGGTCCTCCAAAATACTTGTCTGAATTTTAACTTGTGGTGCAGCAACATGAGTGATAAATTGCTATACCGGTACTCAATTACTTTTAAGAAAAATGAATTACATATATATGATCCTCTCCCACTAGTCTACAAACTGTAAAAATTTCTCTGTAAAATGCAGAGGCAAATTTTGTCATCCTTTATACAGAAAGGCAGCTAACTTGCATAAAGTATATTCACAGTAATAATAGTTGATTTCCCACTAAAATCAGACCTTTCTTAATTGAGATCAGAGAGAGGGGGGGGGGGGGGTACATTGGCCACCTCCACCTTCTTCCACCCTATCTGCTGTCTGACACATTTAAAGACAAATGAGAATAATATGTGTGATGTTAAATTAAACCTTTATTGTATTCTTGCCAATTAATCTACAAGGTTCCCTACAGAAGTGTATGAGAGAGGTATAAAGCAAGAATAATGTACAGTTTCTCAGCACGGCATGGGCATCACCATTTTCTTGATAACGTGATGTACTATGTTTAAGTCGTTTATCAAGTAAATCTATTGAAATTTATGGATGGTTCCTTCCCATGTGTGTGTGTGGTGATGAAGTATTTCATTCACATGCTATCATCCTTTGTATTACAATTGTCAGAACGCAAATTGCATAAATAAGTTAGTGCAGGGGTGAAGTTCTCGCCGAAATGAAATAGATATGTCAACTGCTATATTCTAGTATTTTGAAATAAATGAATTACAATTGCTCCCCTGTTTTATATTTTTCAGCAAATATAATTTTTATTTTTTGAGCTATGATTTTCCCTCATAGAAAAGTAAAGGTTTTGTTATAAAAAATCTTTCTGAACTAAAGCTTGGTGCATGATACATGTACAATTTCGCCCGGTATGTCACACGCCAAGAAAATGGACGCGCCCATTTCATGCTAAAAGGCATTACATCATGCCAAGAATATCTTCATTTATATATCTCTTGTACATTTTGGTAATGAGGAATAGTGTACAGTAAAGGGCAGGATACATCTCATTTCCCACAAAACCTACACTTATTCTATGGGGTGAGGTTTCCTTTAGGACATGCAGACCACACAAAAATGTGTATTATAAAGTGTTGAATGGCTACGATTACTTCTTTTTTTATTAGGTCAATGTTTTTGTTCTAACCTGTTCTCTCCTCATAATGATCCTATAGGCACAATCTTGAGCGTTGTAGAGAACCTTGATGTCTCCTACACCTCTCTCCTTCCATGCCTTTGCTTCACCATCGTAACGGTACAGCTTGGCTCGGTGACTGAACTTCCCTTCTTCTCCTTCCTCTCCTACAGTTTAAGAATTTTCGTTTTAAATACGAAAAGAAAAACATACCGGTACTCAAATTATAATAGTTATAGATGCATGATATAGCACAGCCAATAAACAAGTACATGTATAATCTACTCTGCTTAAAAGACATAGTTACATTATTACCCTGGCTTTAGCCAAGCTACCGTAGCAATTAAGGCACTCGATCTGGCATTAAAGAAATGTCTTCCTATCAGGTACCTTAATTACCTATGCCAAAAGTGACAATGTTAAGTATGTTGACAGGGATATGGGCCAAGTATACACTAAACCATGTGATCCTGGTCCATTGACTTATATCCACCACAACACATAATTATCTACTCAATATTGTAAAGTGTATGGTATAAAAATGGTATAAAAATGGTATTCTTGCCATTGTACTTGCTAAAATGAAGCTATTGTCTAGTACATAACTTTGGTTATAACTAATAGGTATGTATAGTAAGCAAGTACAACAACTCAGCAACAGCTCTGAATAATTCAGACACATTCTACACAAAATAATTTCATGAAGATTTCACTATAACTGATACACTTTTGATCCGTTCTCTAAATTTTGCCTTCCTGGTTTCATAACCCCCTTCTTCAGAGCAAAAAAAGAAGGGAGGTATCACTCTCGCACTTCGCAAATCCATTACATGCTTGGAGATGTGTCGGAAGGAGAAAACCCCAAAATTAGTTAAATCAGAACTGATTATATTATTTACTATATAAATCTACCGGTATGTATCTACCTATTATTGCTTAGTCCTCCAGACAAAGCAGTCATCAAAATAAAAACTTACAGTTGTGCATACCCCACCCTAAGACCCCACTATACCACCTGTCACGTGCGCACCACGCCCGCATGCAACTTCTTCTTTTAAAGCAGTCCCAGATACAACCAGAGACATGTTGCCAACAAGGGGAGGGGACGGAGGGAGGGACATAGGTAGATACATAGATTTATATTGTAAATAATAAAAACAGTTCTGATTTAACTAATTTACCACAATAAATCATATGTATCTACCTATTATTGCTTAGACCAACACAGATGAAAGCGGGGGGCATGTCCCAAACAACGAGATAGCAGGGGACCAGGCAAAAAGATGCCGACCCCAAAGACGCTGTAGCAAAACACTCCTCACTTGCAGGAATGTCCTTAAGATAACACGAAACGAAGGTGCTAGGCGAAAACCAGAAAGCAGCCTTCATAATGACATGAAGCGCTATATATACCCCACTGAAAAACCCAGGAGGTACCAAAACCCCTGGTATCATACGCACAAGGACGCACACCCTCCGAGAGAGCCTCGGGACCCGCAGTTTGAACCGCCTCAACAATCCATCCAGAGATAGACGGGCTCCCGCGTGATAAGAAACAGCTGAACGCTATCAAGGAAAAACCAAAATCCCCATGCAGAGGGGAAAGGAGGAAAACCAATCCACCTACCGACTTAACCCCAAACAAGGGCAGACGGCACATGGCGGCAAGCCAACAGCAGCACCAGGCAATCCGGGCCTAAAAGGTCTAACCAATGCCGGAGAAGCAACACCCGAGACTCAAAAATCGAACCCGAAACTGAGTCAGGCGTGACCGGGGCCGGCTCAAATGCCGGCCGAAGCACGGGCAAGGAAAGGAGTAAACCTCTGTTATCGCTGTTTTCTCTAGCGAGATGCCTGTAATCGCTGCCGTGAAATGTAAGGTTTTCGGGCTTGATTTGGCTTCCTGTGAAGCGTTGTAAGCGAGTCGGTGCCAGTCTCAGCGGTGGAGTTTGTGGCTCTGGTTACATAGCTGGGACGGCTGGGTTTTGGCTGGGACAGGAGCTAAGAAGGCGAAAGAGAAATCTTCGCCAATGTCGGCCTTTTCTGCTACCACTCAGGCGGAGCTTCAGGGCGTTTTCACAAACGGCTACTGTTCCGCCGGGTCCAGTCCGTGTCGGGCTGCGTCCATCCACCATGCATGGTTTTCAGTTTATTAAGGGCTGTCGCCGTGGATACAAAGACTAGACAGCCATACTGTCTTGTCCGGAACGGCCAGCTTTGTAGGAGGTGCGGGCCTCGCAGACTGTGCGTAGTTGTTTTGCAATAATCTGTTCCGTCAGGACATGACGCTCGAGGAGGTTTTCCTGTTCATTGAAGCCAAAGAGGCTGGCAAACGGTCAGCATCCTCACTCCTGGATTCACACTCGACAGATGCCGCTAGCAGCACATACAAGAAAACCCAAGGAGTCTTCAAGGAGAGACAATAACTATGTTCTTACTGCGGCAAAAGAGGACATGGACAGCCGGCAGGTGCAATGCTCAGCTTATGACCAAAGATGCGGACATTGTGATAGGCAACACCATTTGGAAAGCGTTTGCCGCAGCAAGGACAAACCACGACATGTAAAACCTACTGCTCCCGTTGACCATGAAGGTGCTGTCTTTGATGCTTTATGCGCCATCCACACTTTGCAGCAGCTATGGCCACGGGGTGGACTGACCATTCCCCTTGACCACCATATCTATGACAATCTCTCTGCCACATAGAAGGCCTCAGGAACCGCCACATGAGAGGTGCAGAAAGCTGGTCTGAACACACTAAACGGCTTCTGCCACTTGTCGTAGGCGATCATGTACGTATCCAGAACCAGACAGGGCTGCATCCCTTGAAATGGGATAAGACCGGTGTTGTAGTGGAAGTCCGGCAATTTGACCAATACATCGTGCGAGTTGATGGCTCCGGGCGTTTCACCCTTCGTAATAGGAAGTTCCTGAGCAAGTACATTCCTGTACACCTCCCAGCACCAAGGTTGACCATCGATGACGACATTGGTTTGCATTGCAACTCACTTCATCCGCCCGTTCCGCGCTCACATTCTGGGTCCACTGCACGTCCCCTCGGTCACAGCAAGGTCCCTGGACCTCCTCCGCTGACCGCGGCACCGTCCCATCTTTCAACGACCTCCGCTGGCCCCGTCACCGGCCTGTAGCATCCCTCATTGCCTTCTGCACATGAGGCTCCTCCTGCCCCTCCCCATCAGCATAGTCCATGGCACTCCACGTAGTCGCCGTCCATTGCCTGTTGGTGCATCACCCCTTACTCCGGACGATCCATCTCCGGCCAGTAAGCCTGTCGCCGCGGTGCCCGCGATGTAGCCTTCCCAGGTTGATGACCCCGGCCCTGCTATCCCGCTACCGGCCTGTGGCCACCTCTTCTGCCTCTCCCAGACGATCTGCTCGTTGTTCCGGCAGGCCTGCCTGGCACGCTGATTATGATATGTGACGTTTGCCTTTTGGAGACCTTCACTTTTGCGTTCCTCGTTTTGCCTTTTGGCCAACTTTAACTCTTGCGTTCCTCGTTTTCGGTGTTACTTCAGTTACTTCAGTTGGACTTTTTTCACTTTTGAACGTGTTACTTCAGTTGGACCATTGGTGTCGCGTTTGGTTTTTAATTTTCAGTCTTTGTCACCAAAGGATTTGTGTTTCAACTTTGTGCCAAAGACTTGGGAGGATATTGGACTAATCCATGGATTCATGTGTTATCCCTTACTTTGCAGACCGTGGACATTGTGATATCCAGCTAGTCAACCAAATGTCAGCTGGTGTAAACAAATAGACAGGTACTTATTTACACACTATTGTCCCCACAAAGGAACAGATCAGCCGTGGCAATCCCCTCACAAAGAGACGGGATGTCACGCAAAAAGTCCGCCGTGCACGAGAAAATAGTCCACATGAGGCCCAAGAGCGAGCAACAGAAATAAATTCTCCAAACAAGGCAAAAACCTCCAGCTCGTCATCCCTGGAAGAGGAGAGGAAGACGACTCTGTCTAAATTCCTCAAGTAGAGGCAGAGTATCAGGTAAAGAACGCTGTAGACAGCGAAGACAGAACACTACCACCGGAGCTGGGCCAAGAAAAAAATATCAGGAAGATACTTTCCTAAGAAAACCTCGCGTTGGAAACCAGACCCGAATCAGACCCGGGGCTGAGGACAACTCGCGGCCCAAACCTCCGAGACATGGGAGACAGAGTCCCAGTCACACTGACAACTCAAAGCTGAGGTAAGACCACCACTGAGTCAAATAACTCCTCTGCCGGAGAAGCACCAAGAAAAGCGGGCGCCGTAGACACAAAGCCTAACGGAGAGCCGACTGCATGGGGTGACAATCTTAACGCCTCAGGAGCGACACCCAAGAATTTAGAAAAATAATCTGACTCTGAGGAAAAAGAGCCCGGCTCTGAGACAAAACAAGCCGGAGCATGGGTTACTGTAGGCACCGAACCACTAACGTGCCGGGTGACAAATTTGACGCCAAACTTTGTGGACCTGCTAAGACAATAGCCCACGATCCAGCCGAAGCTTGGGTGCTCGAACCATTCCGCCTCTTATTACCCGCCGCAACGGGGGACGAAGGAGGCTTCTTGGCCTTGCTAGCTTTCTTAAGCTTGGCTCTACGGTCAGATTGACCTGGGCCGCCACGCTGCACTGCTGCTATAGAAACGTGAGCGAATACCCCTACGAAGGAGGCTTCTTGGCCTTGCTAGCTTTCTTAAGATTGGCACGATGGTCAGATTGACCTGGGCCGCCTCGCTGCACTGCTTCGATAGAAACGTGAGCGAAAACCCCTACGAAGGAGGCTTGTTGGCCTTGCTAGCTTTCTTAATATTGGCACTATGGTCAGATTGACCTGGGCCGTCCCGCTTCACTGCTTCTATAGAAACTTGAGCCAAAACCCCTACGGTCAGTGTAACCGGGGCCCTCACGCTGCAATGTTTCGAGAGAAGCTTCAGCGAATCCCCTTGATCGGTGTGACGGGGCCTGTTCGCTTCAACGCTTCGTGCGAAGCTTTAGCGAAACCCTTTGGTCGGTGTGACTGGGGCCTGATCGAGTGAATGCTTCGTGAGAAGCCTCAGTGAGCATGTGACCCTGGTGTTCCACTGGGGTGAACTTAACGCACAGCGAGCTCAAACAAAAGAGCCGCACCGTTAACACACACTTTAACAACACACGAGGTATGCACAAAGAATTCCCGTAACATTCAAGTAAACACACACAGTGCAAAAGCCCCAGTACACAAAAAACTGTGCCTAGGACTGAACTCAAAAAAGGAAGTTTGCTTGGCAAAAGTGAACACTAATTACGGCCAAACTGAAGTGACTGAGGGTTAAAAAACCGAACCAAAACTGGAAATGAACTGGAAATGACAGAAAGAAAGGCACCCCAAAACGCTGCTAGGAGTCAAAAACTCAAAATTTTGCGCGAGTGACTTATCTGTACTCCTTATCGATTGACTGCGAAAAAAAGAGAGGAAGTTGCATGCGGGTCGCACGTGACAGGTGGTATAGGGGGTCTTGGGGTGGGGTATGCACAACTGTGACTTTTTTATTTTGATGACTGCTTTGTCTGGAGGACTAAGCAATAATAGGTAGATAGTTAGTTAGTTTGGTGGTGTGCCTGCGGTTTCACTCACCCTGCATTAATGTGTTTAGATACTTTTTGTTAAAAACATGGTGCACTCACCCGTCCTGACTTCATAATCTTCTGGCATCTGGAAGATGGGCTGAAAGTAAACATCTTCCACATGCTCCACCTCCTCATCGAGGTCCTTGCAGGAGGTGAAAGACGAACCCTGAGACTTGGCTATGTCGGTGAAGGACAGAGGGGGTTTGCTTGGTGTAGAGGATGCTGATGAGGCGTCTGCTTTGGATTCAGAATCAGATATCGAGGACTTTGATTTGACAAGAATAGAAGAGAAGAAAAATGGTACAAAATCAGCATCAAGAAGATTACTAACTTATTCATCTACATTGAATCTAAAACCATGGCCTTTCGAGTGACCCAGAGTTATTTTGCAGGAATCAAAGAAAAGAATACTGACATACAAATGATAGAAAGAAGATTAGTATTCAGACTTAAAGGTCCCTATATTCTACCTGTTCAGTCAAACCAGGCCCTAGCTTTATAGTCATGATTAATAAAATGAAAAAGTAGATCTCAGAATAATTTCGTTTGTTAACTCATAGCATGCACTGAGGCTGCATGCACGCTACCGTTATAGTGCTTTGTGCATGCGAGCTAACCATTGATTCACTGCCATGTGCGTGCAAGCACGCATTCGTAATAGCAGTTATTGTTCATGCTTAATGGACTGTACTGTGTGTTTTGCACGCGCTATTCATAGAATCTTCACGAAAATGGCTGCGCCCATGTCATGCTAAAAGGCATTACATCATGCTAAGAATATCTTCATTTATATATCTCTTTTACACTTTGGTAAGTAATAGTTTCCAATAAAGGGCAGGAATACATCTCATTTCCCACAAAACCTACACTTATTCTATGGGGTGAGGTTTCCTTTAGGATATGCAGACCACACAGAAATGTGTGTTATAAAATGTTGAATGGCTAAGATTACTTCTTTTTGATGAGGTCAATGTTTTTGTTCTCACCTGTTCTCTCCTCATGACGATCCTATAGGCACAATCTTGAGAGTTGTAGAGAACCTTGATATCTCCATGCACACCTCTCTCCTTCCATGCCTTTGCGTCACCATCGTAACGGTACAGCTTGGCTCGGTGACTGAACTTTACTTCTTCTCCTTCCTCTCCTACAGATTAAGAATTTTTTGTTTTAAATACGAAAAGAAAAACATACTTAAATTATAATAATTATAGATGCACTGATATAGCACAGCCAATAAACAAGTACATGTATAATCTACTTTGCTTAAAAAACATAGTTACATTATTACCCTGGCTTTAGCCAAGCTACCGTAGCAATTAAGGCACTCAATCTGGCATTAAAGGAATGTCTTCCTATCAGGTACCTTAATTACCTATGCCAAAAGTGACAATGTTAAGTATGTTGACAGGGATACGGGCCAAGTAAACACTAAACCATGTGATCCTGGTTCATTGACTTATCCACCACAACACATAATCATCTACTTAATATTGTAAAGTGTATAGTCATGGTATTCTTGCCATTGCACTTGCTAAAATGATGCAATTGCCTAGTACGTAACTTTGGTTATAACTAATAGGTATGTAGGGCCTATAGTAAGCAAGTACAACAACTCCGCATAACAACAGCTCTGAATAATTCAGATACATTCTACACAAAATAAATTCATGAAGATTTCACTATAACTGATACACTTTTGATCCATTCTCTAAATTATGCCTTCCTGGTTTCATATCCCTCTTCTTCAGAGCAAAAAAAAAGGGAGGTATCACTCTCGCACTTCGCAAATCCATTACACGCTTGGAGATGTGTCGGAAGGAGAAAACTCAAAGATAAAATCTTCCACTCCTGGATAATCTAAATTCCTATGACTAATAATCCAACCCCGCCTCACCCCTTGCTTGAATTACAGTGACAGTTCAAAACAAAGTTGTAACAGCAAGACAAACATCGGAAAACCAACAAAAGACCAAAAAAATATTACATTGTCCTGAATGGCCCAAAATCAGTTATTTGGAGTTGGTTTGGTGGTGTAACTGTGGTTTCACTAACCCTGCAAAATGTGTTTACATACTTTTTGTTAAAAACATGGTGCACTCACCCGTCCTGACTTCATAATCTTCTGGCATCTGGAAGATGGGCTTAAAGTTAACATCTTCCACTTGCTCCACCTTCTCATCGAGGTCCATGCAGAAGGTGAAAGATAAACCCTGAGACTTGGCTATGTCGGTGATGGTCAGAGCAGGTTTGCTTGGTGTAGAGGATGCTGATGAGGCGTCTGCTTTGGACTCAGAATCAGAGATCGAGGACTTTGATTTGACAAGAATAAAAGAGAAGAAAAATGGTACAAAATCAGCATCAAGAAGATTACTAACTTATTAGTCAAAAGAGTTTCATCTACATTGAATCTAAAGCCTTTAGAGTGACCAAGAGTTATTTGGCAGGAATCAAAGAAAAAATTACTGGCATACAAATGATAGAAAAAAGATTAGTATTCAGACTGAAAGGTCCCTATATTCTACTCGTTCAGTCAAACCAGGCCCTAGCTTTATAGTCATTATTAATAAAATGAAAAAGTAGATCTCAGAATAATTTCCTTTGTTAACTCATAGCATGCCATGAGGCTGCATGCACGTTACCGTTACAGTGTTTTGTGCATGCAAGCTAACCATTGATTCACTGCCATGTGCGTGCAAGCACGCATTCGTAATAGCAGTTATTGTTCATGCTTATTGGACTGTGCTGTGTGTTTTGCACACGCTATTCATAGAACCATCGCGTGAATCAGATTATCTCAGATTATTTGGCCGGGGCTTGGCACAATGGGGATTAATTAGGCCTGTGGCATGATAAGATTTCAAACAAAGTCTATCGTAAGCCTAGCGCAAGTTTAAATTTTAGTTGAATACGAGCTCAAGAATTTTAACATCACTGAATCTGAGCCCAAGGCCCTCAAAGTGACTGGGGCAAGTTTGGCAAGAATCAATGAAAAGAAATTCAGAAAATAATTGGTAGACAGCAAATTCAACTCAAATTTCAACAAATTTTTTGAAATACATGTAAATTAGCTGTATAGAATTCAATCTGCAAGAATTCATACCACTTTAAAAAAACTAAAAAAACTTGTGGGTTAAGTTATACTTATCTTCTTTCTACCTGTTATAAAAGTGTATTGTCATTGTGTATTTGGCAAATTTGCCTATTAAAAACAAAACAATTAGCCACATGCAGTGTTAAGCATTCATCAGACCAATGACTCATATGTAAATATTCAAGTCTGATAGAGTAAAAAAAATCTTACAATCTTACAATCTTACTTCATATACTATCATTTGATAATGTACACTTATGGGCACCTGTATGTTATGGTTGTGATAATACACTCACGTTGAGGGCACTCGAGAATGGGTACCCTTCCTTGGTTTCACCTGCATCTGGTTTAGCTGAAGGAAAAATGATGGAGAATCCTGAATCAGCCTTGGATTTGTCCTTGCCACCAAAGGAGAACTGAGGTTTGTGTTTACCAAAGGTGAACCATGGGTTCCCTTCCTTGGTTTCCCCCGCATCTGGTTGACCGAAGGCGAACCCTGCATCAGACTTGGATTTGTCGTTGCTACCAAAGAAGAACGTAGGCACGTATTTACCAAAGGTGAACTTGTCCGTGACCAAGGTACCACCTGGAGCGGTTGCACCGGTAGAAGTTGATGGTGCCGCCTCATTGCTATCGGCTGCACAAAACGTGAAGCCTGTTGAAGGTGCCTTGATGGCACCATCATTCTCCTTAGGCTTATGGGTGTCATCTTTTTTGGCGTCAAAGACTAATCCTGTGAAAGGTGTCGACTGAGATGAGAGGCTGGATCCTGCAGGAACCTTGAATGCTACACTTGAGGATGCAGCACCGTCAGTTGTTGTTGAGTCCAGGGTGGAACTTTTCGAGGCAGAAGAGTTTCCAGACAAGCTAAACCCAGCAGGTACCTTGAAGGCGACACCACTACCAGTGGTACTTCCAGCGGTCGGAGAACTTTCAAAGCCAAGTCCAGTACGTGCACCGCTTGGCTTGGATCCTAAGGTTAACCCCAATGGAGAAGCAAAAGCACCACCGACGGCGCCTGTACTGGTACTAGCGCCGGTAGGTGGTTTGGGATCCCTACCTGGCTTTGGAGCAGTACATGCAGTGCAGGCAGAAGACTTAGCTACATTGTTAGTGTAACAGGCGTCGCAGTCCCATGACTCAGGCTTATCGGCAAACTTTGCTGCAAGTGCAGAACTTGTGCTAGGAGCACCGGCATCGGCACACTTAGCACCAGAGGTAGGCACTGCCTTGGGTGCAGTACAGGCAACGCAGGCAGGAGACTCAGCTGCATTGTTAGAGTAACAGGCATCACAGTCCCATGAACCATATTCATTGGTAAGCTTTGCTTTCAGGCTGGCTGATGACTGTGAAAAAAAAGAAAAACAATCAACAACAAACAAATTTAGTGGTAGTAACACCTACCTACATGTACATCATATATATCATGCACATATCCTAGGGGATTGCCAAGTTGCAAAAAAGATCTGCAGCAGATCTGCCGCAGGAGTATGCAGCAGGCACATTTCTTTGCTATCCATTAACAGGTTCTCAGAATATAAATTGTGATCACAAGCTATTTTTGCATACATAATGAGCCCTGTGAACTTTGACCTTTTGACCCCAAGATCTAATCAGTTCAATGCCTCTGCAAGATACATACATGACCCAAGTTTGGCGGGAATCCATCAATTGGTTCAAGCACAAAGTGGTGCCTTCAACTGCACCTCTGCGTTGGTTTTTGAAGATGGACCTGGCGTGCTGCCTGCGATAAAGGATTCCATTGTATTTCTTGTCTTTCAAAATATGGCCATGGTCTTCAATGTTCACCCTGCAATGATACTTTTCAAGTTGACATTTATGCTGCTGTGAAAGGAGTGAGATAATCGCTATATAGTATGTTTTCATATTCATTAGAATGAATGCAATGTTTACTTCTATAAATCAATACTCTGTGATTCAAACTTTATGATTCTGAACAGATTCATAGTTTTTTAGCAATTAAGGTCTTGCCTGTTTCTTTGGCTGAGCTGCTGCAGGGTGGAGAGTGGCCTTTGAAGATGCTGCAGGCTTGAAGACACCTGCTGTTGAAGGAGCAGATGTGGAGAAGCCATTGAATGGGGATGCAGCAGAACAAGTGGTGGCTGGCTTGGCTGAAGAGGGCAGCGGTTTGACAGTGCTTGGTGAGAAGGAGAAACTGCCGAAGGCTGGCCTTGGTTTGGAGGTGGCAGAAGCAGGGCATGGAGTAAATCCTGTGAACTTTTGTAGAGAATAGAGGAACGAAAGCATACATCATAATAGGAGGAAGTACAACTCCCATTCCTATTTCAGTCATTAGGATGACATCACACAAAGAGTTTTGTGCACATGTAATGACATTTTGTAAAGGAAAAAGTAAGTTTAAACTAGTTGGGCTGGAGCAATCAAAACCTTTTATCAGCAAAATAACTTTAGATGGTAAACAGCAACTTGCTAAAAAATGTCTGGGTACATGGATGCCAGAAAAAAATGGGTTTTGAGAACCGGTCCATAGTAAAATCATGAATTATGACAGACTGATACCAAGAAATAGAAGGGTTCTATTCTATTTCTTGTCTTTCAAAAGATGGCCTGAGTTTTCACTTTTCACCTGCAATAATACCTATCAAGTTGACATTGATGTTGTTGCAAAACAGGTGAGATAATCACTTTGTTTTCATATTCATTAAAATGAAAGCAATTTTTATTTCTATAAATCAATACTCCGCGATTCAAATTTTATGATTCTAAACAGAATCATAGTTTTGAGAAAGGTCTTACCCGTATCTTTGGCTTAGCTGCTGCAGAAGTAGGAAGGAGTGAAGCAGGGGAACCCCCTCCATTAACAGCAGAAGCTGCCATTTTAGCCAGCCTCTGTCTGTCAGTAGTTTTCTGTGGCTGGAGACTCACTTTGCTTGGTTCTCCTGCTGCGTCCAGGGGTTTGGTTGGTGTCCCTGCAAAGGAGCTCAGGCCTGGTGTGGTCACGGGCGGAGTCACATTCTTGACGCCCCTCTCAGGGGTGCTGACGAAGCCCCTGTTGGGTACCTGGGTGGGGGCTGCAGGGGTAGGTCTGGCTGCGGCAGAGAGGGATGGGGAGCCTGGTGAGAAAATGGCCGGGGGGACAACACCATGAGACTTGGATGGCATTCCACTGGCTACAACCAGGGCAATATGTGTAACGCGCTATGAGCAAAAGAGCCTGGCGGATACCGGCACTGTATAAATATTATTATTACAATTACATTATTTCTGTACACACATCCTGGGATTCTTTTATAACAAGAAAACAAATTTTTGATCAAATTTCACAAACCTTCACCCTCTGACTTGAAGGATACAGACTTGGGTGTGTCTGCTACTTTGGGCGATGCAGCCTCCTTGGCCAGAGGACTCTGTCCCGGCTTCCTGGAGGACGGTACCGTCTGATCAGCCTGTGGAGAGCCGGCAAACCCTTTCGGAGAGGCAAAGAACCCTGGATACACCAGTGACGCGGACCTTGCTTCTTGGCTAGGGTTAGGCTTGCCGAAGACCACTGGCGATCTTGCTGCTGCAGCTGCAGGCCGGAGAGTGGCCTTTGAAGGTCCTACAGGCTTGAAGACACCCGCTGTTGATAAGGTGGACGTTAACGGAGCAGAGGTGGTGGTAGACATGCCGAAGGAGAAGCTAGTGAATGAGGATGCAGAGGAGGAAGTGGTGGCTGGCTGGGCTATAGAGGGTGCTGGTTTGACAGTGCTTGGCGAGAAGGAGCAACTGCCGAAGGCTGGACTTGGTTTGGAGGTGGCAGAAGCAGGGCATGGAGTAAATCCTGTGAGCTTTTGTAGAGAATAGAGGAACGAAAGCATACATCATAATAGGAGGAAGTACAACTCCCATTGCTATTTCAGTCATTGTTTCTTGTCTTTCAAAATATGGCCTGAGTCTTCACTTTTCACCTGCAATAATACATATCAAGTTGACATTGATGTTGTTGCAAAACAGGTGAGATAATCACTTTGTTTTCATATTCATTAGAATGAAGGCCATTTTTTTCTTCTATAAATCAATACTCCACGATTCAAACTTTATGATTCTAACCAGAATCATAGTTTTGAGAAAGGTCTTACCCGTATCTTTGGCCGAGCTGCTGCAGAAGTAGGAAGGAGTGAAGCAGGGGAACCCCCTCCATTAACAGCAGTAGCTGCCATTTTAGCCAGCCTCTGTCTGTCAGTAGTTTTCTGTGGCTGGAGACTCACTTTGCTTGGTTCTCCCGCTGCACCCAGGGGTTTGGTTGGTGTCCCTGCAAAGGAGCTCAGGCCCGGTGTGGTCATGGGCGGAGTCACATTCTTGACGCCCCTCTCAGGGGTGCTGACGAAGCCCCTTTTGGGTACCTGGGCGGGGGCTGCAGGGGTAGGTCTGGCTGCGGCAGAGGGGGATGGGGAGCCTGGTGAGAAAATGGCCGGGGGGACAACACCATGAGACTTGGATGGCATTCCACTGGCTACAACCAAGGTAATATGTGTAAAGCGCTATGAGCGTAAGAGCCTGGCGGATACCGGCACTGTATAAATATTATTATTACAATTACATTATTTCTGTACACACATCCTGGGATTCCTTTATAACAAGAAAACAAATTTTGATCAAATTTCACAAACCTTCACCCTCTGACTTTAAGGATACAGACTTGGGTGTGTCTGCTTCTTTGGGCGATGCAGCCTCCTTGGCCAGAGGACTCTGTCCCGGCTTCCTGGAGGACGGTACCGTCTGATCAGCCTGTGGAGAGCCGGCAAACCCTTTCGGAGAGGCAAAGAACCCTAGATACACCGGTGACACAGACCTTGCTTCTTGGCTAGAGTTAGGCTTGCCGAAGACCACTGGCGATCCTGCTGCTGCAGCTGCAGGCTGGAGAGTGGCCTTTGAAGGTCCTACAGGCTTGAAGACACCCGCTGATGACAAGGTGGACGTTAACGGAGCAGACGTGGTGGTAGACATGCCGAAGGAGAAGCTAGTGAATGAGAATGCAGAGGAGGAAGTGGTGGCTGGCTGGGCTATAGAGGGCGCTGGTTTGACAGTGCTTGGCGAGAATGAGAAGCTGCCGAAGGTTGGACTTGGTTTTGAGGTGGCAGAAGCGGGGCTGGGAGCAAATCCTGTGAACTATTGTTGAGAGTGGAGAAAAGAACGCAGGGAATCAAAATCAATACAGCATAAAGGGGGAAATTACAACTCCCTGCTGCTATTTCAGTCATTAGGAAGATACATACAGATCTAGAAAATGAAAAATTTCTATCCTCTGGCAAATTTTTGCTTGTTTATAGTTTTGCTTCACTGAAAACATATGTCCTATTCCTTGGTAAGAAGTGAAAAAGGCCGGTTTCAAGGCACATGAGTACATGTGTACACATCTGATAAGTTCTGTGCACATGTAATGAATATCAAAGCAATAAGTTGGTAAATAGGAACTTGTCTGGAAAAATTGTCTGGGTACATGGATGCCCCCCCCCCCCCCCAAAAAAAAAGGGCTTTGAAAACCGACCCAAAGTGAAATTATGAACCATGACAGACTGGTACCAAGAATAAAGAAATAGAAGGGTTCTATTCTATTTCTTGTATTTAAAAAAATGGCCAGGGTCTTCAATGTTCGCACTGTAATGATACTTATCAAGTTGACATTGATGTTGTTGTGATAGGAGTGAGATAATCATTCTGTTTTCATATATTTATTGGAATGAAAGTAATGTTTACTTCTATAAATCTATGATTAAAACTGTATGATTCAGAACAGATTCCTAGTTTTGAGCAAGGTGTTACCTGTGTCTTTGGCTGAGGTTGTGCAGAAGTATGAAGTGAAGCAGGGGAAGGGGAACCCCCTCCCGTAGCAGCAGCATCTGCCATCATAGTCAGCCTCTGTCTGTCAGTCATATTCTGATTGGCAATCCCCAGTGGCTGGAAGCTCGCTTTGCTTGGTTCTCCTCCTGTGCCCAGGGGTTTGGTTGGTGTCCCTGCAAAGGGGCTCAGGCCCGGTGTGGCCACCACGGGTGGAGTCACGTTTTCGATGCCCCTCTCAGGGGTGCTGACGAAACCCCTGTTGGGTACCTGGGCGGGGGCTGCAGGGGTAGGTCTAGCTGCAGCCGAGGGGGATGGAGAGCCTGGTGAGAACATGGCCGGGGGACAACACCATGAGACTTAAATGGCATTCCACTGGTGATTGAACCACCTCATAATAAGAAGAATGGACCCAGGTTCAAGACGTTTCTCAAAAACATGTGTTTCAGGTCTAAATTCTACGAGAATATGTTAGTCCACATGGCATTACAGCTTCAAAATTGTATTCCTGAGGTTAGAATACCAAACTTGGACCACTGCAAAGGACATTATTAATAAATTTGTCACTTGAAAGAGACAAAAAAGTCTTTTAAGTTTCACATCATATATTGTAGAATTTAAATACACATCCTAACGCAACTATCCTGGTTTTTGTATTACTACTGCAACCATTTAAAAAAGAAAAGCAAAGTTGATTAGGGGTTTCCATTTTGTTATAAGGAAAAACAAGTCGACGCTAAGCGTAGCATCCCCTTGCAGGGTACAAATGGCCTATATATACGTCAGAACAAGTTACCTCCATTGGACTATACTATTATATTACTAGGCAAGGAAATTAACCACATTTATATAAAATTAGGTGTTTTTGCATATTTATTGAGCTATGACCTTTCACCTTTCACCTTCATACTCACAAATCGAACTTAGGCTGTACATGTATTTTTTATACCATGTACCTCCATATTAAATTTCATAGAAATTCGTCAAACATTACTCAAGTTATCGAATGGAAACCAGATTCGCATATTTAATGAGCTATGAACTTGACCTAAATACTCCGAAATCGAACTTAGGCTGTGTTTTGATACCATGAACCTTCCCCAATAAACAAAATCACATGAAAATCACGTCAATATCAACTTATAACTTATTTTTCACACCTAAATATCGCGGATTCACAGCTTAGATTAGTAATCAGTTTTAGCCACGTGATCATCACCAAGAAAGTTATGGTAACTTTGAAACCATTTAAAAAGGTGTTTTTAGACACCTAATAATGACAAATTTTTCACACCTAAAAATCACAGATGGCCAGCTTAGATTAATAATCCGTTTGAGTCACGAGATCATTACCGCAGAACTTATGGCAACCTTGGCTACCATTTAAAAAGGTGTTTTAAGACACCTAATAATTACTAATTTTTCACACCTAAATATCACGGATTCACAGCTTAGATTAGTAATCAGCTTGAGCCACGTGATCATCACCAAGAAAGTTATGGTACTAGAGATTCAGGGGTAGAACAATAAGACGATTAGCCGGTGTAAGTAACGTGATTATTACCATCAACCTTGGATAACCTGTGAAACCAATCGATAAAGGTGCTTAAAAGACCAAATAATTACTTATTTATCACCATCATCGGTTAACGGATAAAAAACTCGCTGCTTGGTCAAATGGTTATTTGGTCATAAACACTTGATTTACAGAGGTTAGTGGAATCACGTTTCTCCAGTCGCATGATAATTGGTTGTTTTTAGGTTAGATGAAAACGTAAACAGGAGTACCCTTTTCGTTTAAATGAAGGCAAGTGTTGATGTTTAAATCTAGTTAAAAAGGCACCATACTTTAAAATCACTTAAAATACACTCCCAAAAGAGGTTATTTTTTAGTGTTCTGTTTATTAGGTCATATCAAATTTCATTAAAATCCGTCAAACAATACTAAAGTTGTGGATCAGAAACCAGATTCGCATATTTAATGAGTTATGACCTTTGACCTACATACTCGGAAATTGAACTTAGGCTGTGTTTTGATACCGTGTACCTTCATATCAAATTTCATTAAAATCCGTCAAACAATACTAAAGTTATCAATCGGAAACCAGATTCGAATACGGTATTTAATGAGCTATCACCTTTGACTTGCGTACTCCAAAATTGAACTTAGCCTGTGTTTTGATAACATGTACCTTCATATCAAATTTCATTTAAATCCGTCAAACATTAGTAAAGTTATCAATCGGAAACCAGATGTGTATTTTTTCGCATATTTAATGAGCTATGACCTTCGACCTTTGACCTACATACTCCAAAATCGAACATAACCTGTGTTTTGATAACATGAACCTTCATAACAAATTTTATTAAAATCCGTCAAACATTACTAAAGTTATTGATCGGAAACCAGATGTGTATTTTTTCGCATATTTAATGAGCTATGACCTTCGACCTTTGACCTACGTTCTCCGAAATTGAACTCAGCCTGCATTTTGATATCATGTACCTTCATTTCAAATTTCATTAAAATCTGATCGCTCGGAAACCAATTTAGTTGAATTTAAAGACCACTCAAGGGTGCACAAGAAAATTGGTCTCTATAAGCAGGTGGTCTTTATGTACAAGTTCCTCTAGTACAGGTTTCTATCAGAAAAGGTTGTCAATGAAAACAAAAAATTTGGTCTTCAACTCTTTATAGACAGGTAGACTTTACATACAGGTGGGTCACTAAAGCAGGTTTCACTGTATATATATACCCATTTTGTGGGCCCACAAAATCCCACAAAAAATCTCACAAAATCCCACAAAAAATTCCAAAATCCGACAAAATCAGACAAAATCCGACAAAATCCGACAAAAATCTCGCTGCAGAATATATCTAGGAGGAATTTTTGCAAACAGAAACAGGGAGAAAATACACCAGCAGGAACTTACTTTGTCTGGAAGCCAGCGGATGCTGAGGCTGCTGAGGAGGTTGCTTGGGTGCTTGCTGGGGAGCTTGATGGGGCAGCTGAGGGGATGAAGTGGCTTGGGGGGCTGGCGATGGGGTCCAACCAGTCACACCCTGGTTGGCTGGTGTGGCACGAGCTGGAATGGAAGGGGCTGGTGCAGTGGGGGCCTGGTTGTGAGCTTCGGCTTGTTGAAGCTTGATCTCTTGAAGGTCTTTCTGTGGATTTGAAATCATATGGTATGGTGAAAAGGGGTCGTTTAGCGTGGCACAAGCAGATGTAGCGTGAGCTGGTGCAGCGGAGCCTGGTGCAGAGGGGGCTGTTAAAGAAGGGGCTGGTGCAACGGGGGCCTGGTTGAGAGCCCTAATCGGCTTGTTGAAGCTTGATCTCTTGTGCCTTTCTATAGATTTGAAATCAAATGGTAGTGTGGTTTTGTGGTCGAGTAGATAAGTAATCTGACTGTAGATCAGTTAGGTATAGGCCAAAGTGCAAAAAGTAATTTTCTGTTTACTTTCTGTCCCGTTTGCAGGCCCAAAAAATGAAAAGGTTAAATTCCAACGGCATTTGAAAGACAATACTAATTTAGAACTTCCCTTAAAACAAAAGGGCTTGAAAATGGCTTTAAGTGGGAAAATAACGACCATTAGTTGTTGAATCGACATAAGTGATTGCTTCTTCTTCTTGATTTTATTTTATTTGGCAATCAGTCACAGCTGATTACTTTTGCCACACACTATTTTATGAATTATATACCTAAGCAATAGTCTGATTTTCAGACCCTTTTGCCGAATGGTCGTACCCTTTTGTGCTGCACAAAGATTCAATCAGTTTAATTTTGGCCATTACAAGTAGTGGGTTATTGATGTAGACAAATGCTCATGTACCCTTTACAGCTCATTTTATGTACCTTATTACCAAAGAAAAAAAAGATGTCAGTGAGTCACTCAATAGTGTCTGACATGGAAGTCTAGAAGGTAAACAGGTTTCCTTTCATAATTTGAATACTTATGACATTTTCATAATTCCTGCAAAGTTCTACAGAATATTCGGCTGCAAAAAGGATATACCGGTATCTTTAAAGATTGGTGTTGTTTAAGTGCCATTTATTTGTGCGTATGTGCGTTATTGAATAAAATTTTACAAAATGTTTTAGCGATGTATTAACAATTACGAGCATTGTTTAATAAACCAGGTATCAAATGCTAAAGCAACTGGTGCAACTTACGGTGAGTTGAAGGACTTGTTCCATGAGTTCAGCGTTTGATTCAATGATCTTATCTTCTCTCTTTATCAGTCTTTGATTGTGCTCAAGGAGATGTGAGTGAGACAGTTTCAGGGCTGCCAGATAACATCGGCTAGGGACAGGACACAGCTAGGATGTGGAAGGAGTAAGGAATATTGATTGTTTTTTTAAATGGGTCCTTTTGCACTGGAATATTTGTAGGTACATGTGATATAGATACAGGTAACATCACAGAGTTTTCTGCTAGAATTACTGGCTTGTATGACATAACATGAACAGAACTGTTACAGAATAATCCTAGAATTTTCATCTCTTTTACATTTAAGTCGTGTATTTTAGGAGGAGGCGCGATAGCTCAGTCGGTAGAGCAGTGGTCTCGTAATCCGGTGACCCGGGTTCGAAACCAAGGCGATGCGCTTGTGCCCTTTGGTAAGGCATTAATCCTCATTACCAGGTCCATCGGAGAGGACCTAAAGCCGTCGGCAGTCTGGTTGCTTACTTACAAGCATTTATGTTTTCTTAGCAGTCAGGTAAAATAACCACCACCACCAGTTTCAACTCCAGCACCGACTTGTATGTTTTGGGGTGAAATGCCCCATCAACACCTTAAATTGCAATCTGTCTAATAAGCCCTCAAAATCATTAACTTTAAGCCTTTGTTTCAATTGATCTGCTTCCAACTGCCATCAATCAGTCATCTTATGTAGATGTATGCACCTGATAACTCTCCTCAGAATTAGATCAAAACTTCAACACTTATTATCAAAACAAGTGTAGAACAAATGTTGTACATGTAACATCTTTCCTATGTTAAAAATTAGTGGAGACATTGTTAAGATTAACCATAACAATAAGCTCTGCATGAATAAGAAAGTCTAGTCGTTATCTCACATTAATAGATTGTAAGAATGCATGCACTATTGGGAATTACTTCAGTGCTTTTTAACTGTTCAGCATACTGAGACTAAGATATAGTTCTCTCTTTATGAACTCCCTGAATGGCGAGTATCGTCACGTGAGATTGTCCCGAGGTGAAACTGAGTGTGCTTTGAGTCATGATAATAGCATGATACAGAGAATCTTGTCTTTCATCTTACTTGTTCAGGGTGCTGAGACTGTGACAGGGTCCTGTTCTCTCTCTGCATCACATCCGTGAATAGCCATTTGTAGCCATGTAAGGGCCTCTTACGGCGGGAGCTACTGGTGCTCTCTACAATGAAGGAGCTGTGTCTCATGGAAGAAAAGTTGGAGATGTCTGAATGGTTGGGTTCCAGGGCGGATATCTGCTCCAGGATAGAGGCCTGCTCCGCCTCAATCTCCTCCAAGAGAGTCTGGATTATCTCATGGAGCGGCTGGAGATGGAGAAAAGGAGATGAACAAGGATACAAGAATGAGAAGAGAGAAGAAAGGAGTTTTTTTTTTAAAGGAGAAAAAGAGAAAAGAATGAGAAAAGGATAAGGAAAGGAAGAGAATGAAAGAGGGAGAATAGAGGGAGAAAAAGGAGAAAAGAGGGAGAAAAGGAGAAAAGAGGGAGAAAAAAAGGAGAAAAAAAAAAGAGAAAAGAAGGAGGATTAATGGAAAAGGTGACTTCTGCTCTCTATAAATATATTATTGTTGATGTTGTAGTTTTGGATGTTTTTGTTGTTGATGTTATTATTATGATAACGATTAAGATGATGAAGATGATGAAGATGATGATTATGATGATGATAATAGTGATTATCATAATTATTATCATTATAATAATTTAAGCATTTTTACACTCACATTCGTTTGTTCCATAGCTATGCTCTCCATTGTGAGGAAGAGCGTGTGTTTCGACTGGTCTAGAAGATCTCCTTGCTTTTTCAGTGTGTCTACTGTGATCTCATCATGGGGTTTCCCCTCTGTCTCCATAGACGCAACGTATGGAGCATCTACAAAACATCCAAACAAAGACAAAATTTGCATTTTGATAAGTTTGAAGAGTTTGAGTTTGAGTTTGAAGTTTATTATTATCCAAACAAAAAGTACATCAATATAACAATCAAATGTGAATGGCTAACATTGAAAGGATAAATGGGACCAGAAAATAGCATTTAATGCTAATCGTGTCTGGTACCACTAACACACAAAAGTATCACCACTAACACACAAAAGTTTCACAGCAATTAATGAGAATGTAATGAATAAATATGAATAAGATGCCCTAATGATGATTACACGTGCGCAGGACCGTACGGCAACTCCTTGGTTCATGTAATTGATTGAAGATTGCAGGTATAAGGGAATTAAGATAGTTGTGACACACGCATACATGTGCTTTGTCATCTAGTAGGTCAAATTCACAGAGCAAGAATTATGTACCGGTACTCAATATTTTTTTCTTGAATTTTTTTCTTCAATTAAGACACTGTTATTGCATTGACGACTTTTGTCAATGTCTTGTTCTTGTTCTGAATTCTTCTTATTCTCTTCTTCTTCCCCAAAACCCCATTTGGTTTTGCATGTAGCGCTTGTGATCCCTATTTAGGTCCTTCCTTTATCCTGCATCCTATCCTATCAAGGTCCGAAAACACTCTTGCGTGACGGTCCAGGCGCGTTTTGTCTTTTCAAGCCGATTTTGAAGCCTTTCTTTCATATCTACAACTTTTCTAGATGCTACAGACTTCTAATGAATAGATTTGGATAGTCCCTAGAGAAGCTCTTTCTTCTGTTAAGTAAAAAACATCGGGTGTCAATGCATGCACATTGTTCTAATGCGATTGCAGTTCTAGTTATTATACTGGTGCCATGTATATTTGTATGATTCTGAAAATAATTTTCTTGAAATACGAATGGTAATAAACATGCAAAGGGGATAGTACATGTAAAGGGCCAAACACTCAGTTTTCATCTGTTGACATATGTTTCAATTCCTTTTAAAATACAACTTGGTTCATATACATTATGACCAACCAAAAACATTATTTAAATTGAAATAATATTAAAAATGATGAGAATGCAAACATACATTGCTTTCGCAAACAGAGCGTTTGGTGTTTTTGCCCTGGCCAAGTATGAAAGCCCACAAGGTGTTGACCTTTCTCGAAGAGGGATTGCGCGATCACTACGCGCCCTCCTCCAGCAACTCAGCAACGTTACTATCCTGCAGAAAAAGGGGTAATTAATCATGAAATCATAGTACATCTAAGGAATCACTGGACACCGAATGAAGTTTAGTGGTAAAGGTTTGGAATACACCTTAGTTATATTGCATTTGGTAGTTCACATCAAAGAAATTGACATGTACAAATATTCCAACTACACACTGTTTAATTTCTCATAAAAAGTGTTAGAATATTGATTACAAAGCAGGTTTGTTATTCAAATCATTTAATTCCATAAGGAGGCGCGATAGCTCAGTCGGTAGAGCAGTGGTTTCGTATTCCTGCAACCCAGGTTCGAAACAAAGTCGATGCGCTAGTATACCCTTGGTAAGGCATTTATCCTCCATCACAGGTCCCTCGGAGAGGACCTAAAGCAGTCGGTCCTCTGGTTGCTTGCTAACAAGCACTTAGCAGTCAGGTAAGATATAGCAACCACACAATCTAATACATAAACATGAGAAGACTTTTCTATTGTTCCCAGGTAGATCTATTGTACAGCACTGATACGCTCCACCGATGACCTGGTAAGGCAGTATCAGAGACGCCAAGTACAAGATCAGCTATGCGTGACACTTTCATGACTCGGTGCACGAGTGCGCGGGCAAGGGAACGTATAACGGATATTAGGCCATTGGAGTTGGCCCATATGGTCCCACGACAAATCTTGGGTGCAAAATCTTATGGAGCCCATAAGGGTATGCCCATGTGGGACCCATATAGAAAGAAACCCATAGATAATGTCCATATGGGATAGCCCATATTTTGCCCAATTATTACTAACAAGGTTTCTCAATATAGGGCCCAGGGTGAGATGGCCCATATGGATTCCATACAAAGTTTGGGTGCAAAATCTTATTGGACTGATGTGGGACACATGTCTTACTTACACAAGTGGGGTCCAGGTAACACCCATATAGACCATCTGGGGTTGGCTTATATTGGTTGCATACAAATCTTGGGTGCAAAATCTACAAGGATAGTTTTGAGCCAATTCGCCCAGGCACCGAGTGGCGGCCGCCTGGGCACCGCTTGTTTTGTAGGGCAATCGCTCGGTCCCTGCTGAGTTTTAGTGCAGAGTTAAAATTTGGCGGCGCCTGCTCACTTCACTTGCCGCCTAAAGTACGCTCGGTGCCCGGGCGGTCGCCGTCCGGGCACCGACCTAATCGTGCGTTCGCCGTCGATCGATTAAGGTAAAAAATCGAAGCCGCTAGGTCAAAGGCTGCTGAGCGTTCGCCGCCCGGTCGCCGCTTGGAGATCAGTCGGTCACTGGGTGGCGAGTTCAAAATCTGTCAGCAACCTTTGACCTAGCGGCTTTGATTTTTGACCTAAATCGCTCCATGGCGAACGGTCGATTAGGTCGGTGTCTGGGCAGCGAACGCCCGGGCACCGAGCGTATTTTGGCGGCCCGCCGATCACCAGTCGGCGGCCGGGCAATTTCCTTAAAATTAGCTGGTGGCCGGTGGGAGACGACTCGGGTATCGGTGGGTCATCGGTCGGTCACTGCCGGGACGCTGCCCGGAGAAGGTCTCTGATTTTGCCCAGTTTTGACCTAAAATCAACCGATGACTGATGGGAAATCGACAGGGCACCGCCCAGGCATTGCTGGGGCTCTACAGCCTGCTCGACTTCTCCAAAAAATCGTTGGGCGATGCCTAAATTCCAGCGTCGACAGAGCAGGCTACTAATCGGTCGGTCGCTGCTCTGATTTGTGATCATAGCTTTAAACATGAACAAAATCACTGAATCATGACATGAAGCCTCCTCCTGAATAGAATGAACGCCTAAAAAAAATATATATAATTTTTGAAAACTAGCATATACGTGCACCAACTTCAAATTTGACTTAATGATTCTACTGCAAAGATGGCAATTGTTGTGCTACAATAAGTCAGAGTAGACAGAGAGAGAGAGAGAGAAGAGAAAACTGTGGTAAATAAATGAGCTAGAGCTTACCTCCATTGGCTTGTGCACATTTGAAAACATCGGCTCATTAAGACATTAGGGATGTCGAACTGCTTGATAACTGGTAAGAGACAAAAAAAAGTCATTAGAAATATAACAGTAGAAACCTCTTACCTCCAACAGTTTGACTGAAGCTGAATTAAAATTTTGAAAAGGAATGTGCCCAATTTCAGGATTAAAATACTACAAATCATGGGCCCTGAAATCATCACAAATAATAATAAATAAGATATTCTTTTTTTATATACTGTCTCACAAATTAGCAACTCCACAACTTATGTGATAAAAATGTATGAATGCTAATCATTAATTTGTGAACTTCTTGTACAGTGTATATTTAATATGAATTTTAAAGGTGTACATGTATTTGTGAACTGGTAATAAAAATATTTTGACAACAGAACCGGTAATATCATTGCCCTCTCATCCCAGGGGCGGATCCAGCTTTTTATAAAGGGGGGGGGGGGTTGGGGTGGTATGCGAGGGAGCGTAGCGACCGAGTCCAAGCGAGCGGAGCGAGCGAGGGGGGAGGGTGTGGGAGGGGGGTGTCCCCCCTCCCACAGTAGGGAAAAATTTTGAAAATCTGTGTGTGAAAATGGCGTTTTCTTGCGATAAGATTTAAAAAAATGGTCCCCGGATTTTTTTTTGGGGGGGGGGGTTGCAACCCCCCCAACCCCCCCCCTAGATCCGCCACTGCATGATCCTCACACATTCATGATTGTCCTTTTTCATCCAACTAATGAGAACAAAACACCAGTGCCCCCCAAAAGCATGGGTCAAAACATAACAGATAAGACACGTTACTCCACAAACTATTATGATAATTCCAATTATCACTAAATTGCAAAATCTTTTGTTGTATGACATGCTGCAGCTTCATAGTGACAAGTCCATTCCCCGAGATCCAGATTAGGGCATCATGCATCTGTCACTAGAAGATTTCCAACAATTGAAACAAATCTATATCTTTGTCTCAATAAACATTATGATCGAACACATTTTAAAAAAATTATTTCTAATCTTTTGACAGGGTAGCCCATTCACCAACAAGTAGTGGTCTTCCATGGGGCCCTGAATAAACATGAACATATTTACATCGTTTATAACGTTTATACAAAACAGTTTTTAAAAAATAATACTCATTTGCAAAATAAACATATATCAATAACCTAGTAAACAGTAATGTCAATAGGAAAATATTGATTAAGTCGCAATTATGTGAATAAGTCATGTTAATATTACAGAACATGCACATAGTGTATGTTCGGCTGAGCCATGCATGCACAAATTATAACTTTGTTTAAACAATCTCTTAAATGAATTGACAGAGGAAGCCGTTCTCAACGAATTATCTAGCTTATTCCATTCAAATATGGAAGAAACAATTGGGCTACACTTATAACAATCAGTGTGAAATCTAGGCACACATAAACATCCACTGTCTATTTGCCTTGAATGATGCTCATGTACATCATTAGGATTGATTAAGCCTACCTGAAGGTAAGAAGGTGCTAAGTCATGAACGCATTTATATATCATCATAACGCGACTTAACTCAAACCGCTTGTCTAGTGTCATCCATTTAAGACTTGTGAACAAATCAGCCGACGGTGTGTCATATGTCTTGTTCAATATTATTCTTGCGGCCCTCTTTTGAATTTTTTGCAGCTTAGTTGTATGAGAATGAAATCTGTTCGACCATAACAACAGAGCAGTAATCTAATCGTGGCAACACTAGACTGTTATAAAGTAACTTTAAGGATTTTTGAGGCAAAAAACTCTTTGCTCTCTTTATCATGCTAATGTTTTTCTGGGTAAGTTTACTTACGTTTTCGATTTGTTTAGACCAATTCAATTCTTCATCTATCAAAAGTCCTAAGCATTTGGTGAATTGAACTCTTTTGATCAAATTGCCATTTAATGAAATGGTGAAAGATTCAATTTTCTTGAGATTAGCACGAGAGCCTATTAACATATGACACAAGTTTTTCAGTGTTAAGAACAAGACGATTTTCCTTAATCCATGCCATGACTCTGTTTAATGCAACAGTTAATTTTTCTTCCACAACAGTTGCATCATTTGCACTGACGGTAAGTGTCGTATCGTCAGCATACATATCTATGATACCTTCAGGAGTACATTCAGGTAGACCTATTAACATATATTGAAAATAAAGGGGACCAAGAATTGAACCTTGTGGCACGCTAATTTGATGGTTGATGGATGCGACTTGGCTCCTTTGAATTGGGTCACTTGTTGTCGATCCCCTAAATATGATTTGAACCAATAAATAGTCCTATTACTACAACCTATACAAGCTAGTTTATGTAGAAGTAGCTCATGGTCAACATGTGACTTTACAGATTTCTGGCAGGAATTTAACAGGTTATATTCAACGTTTAATCATTGTATCGGAGTGTAATTTGTAAACAAGTCAAACAAGCAGGGTACAAATTGCCTATACATCAGAAACATTGGACTAAACTATTATATTACTAGGCAAGGAAGTTGACCACATTTTCACATATATAATTAGGTGTTTTTGCATATTTAATGAGCTATGACCTTTCACCTTTGACCTACATACTAAGAAATCGAAACTTAGGCTGTACATGTATTTTGATACCATGTACCTTCATATTAAATTTCATTAAAATTCGTCAAACATTACTCAAGTTATCGAATGGAAACCAGATTCGCATATTTAATGAGCTATGACCTTTGACCTACATACTCTGAAATCGAAGTTAGGCTTTGTTTTGATACCATGAACCTTCATTTCAAATTTCATTAAAATCTGTCAAACAATACTAAAGTTATGGAACGGAAACCAGATTCACATATTTAATGAGCTATGACCTTTGACCTACGTACTCCAAAATCGATCTTAGCCTGTATTTTGATATCATGTACCTTCATATCAAATTTCATTAAAATCTGTCAAACATTACTGAAGTTATCGATCGGAAACCAAATTTTAATCGTTACGGACGGACACACACACGGAAGGAAGGAAGGACGGAAGGAAGGAAGGACGGAAGGAAGGACGGGACGGCGGCGTTACTATATCCCCTCGGACTTCGTCGGTGAGGGGATAAAAAGGGGGGGGGGGGAGGCCATGTAGCATGCTTTAAATAACATATTCATATACAAAAATAGTTTTTATTTTTATTTAAGTTTCCTTTGTGAATAAAGAGTCCAGTCTTGTGACTTAAAGTTCTGAATATTCATAACATCATCTTGAAGTCATCTGTGGTTTCTTCCAGTTTCTTGTCAGGAATCAGGATTCAAAATATTGTGAACAATTTTGAGAATTTTCTGCTTTCTTTTAAAGTACTTAAGTAGTTGTCTATTTGGGTTAGATTTCTCTTTAAGCATCATACTTTGCATTTGGGTACGTGATGGTCTGAATATTAATTTTGCGAGCGAACGAGCACAAATTTTAAGATATGTGAGGTCGCAGTGCGAAAAAAACACATCATATAAATAGGAAAAAAAAAACAAATCCTGATGTTTTTTTTAAAGCACAAGATAGTTGTGAAAGATCATAAGATGGAAAAGACTTTTTATAAGTAACATGATTATATTAAAGCGATCAAGCTTTGGGAGGAATTAAAGCAACAAGTAACTCCCAAGAGCCATTTTAAATATAAGGAGTGCATGCTATATAGAATGGAAGGGGGGGAGGGGGGCACTTATCAGAGGGGAAAGGGGCCCTTATAGTTATAGGAATAGAAAGTGGGAACACATGTAAAAATAAGAGGTTGCGCTTATTAGAAGGGGCACTTCTTACAAAGGAAAAAGGGCACTTGTTAAAGTAAAAGGGGCTCCTTTCCCATGTAGAAAGGGAGGAACACTTTCACTTTCGGGGTACCCCAAAAAGTGTGGGGGGGGGGGGACACTGTGCCCCTGCCCCCCCCCCCCCCGGACCAAAAAAAATTGTGACCAGAAATTTTCTTTTTTGCTCAAGAGGAAGGGGGGAGGGGGGTGTTTAGTATTTTTAAAAAGCGCTCACTATGCACCCCCCCCCCCCCTCCACTGAGCGAAATATCGATGGCGGGATTTTCAAATTTTGGGGGGTCAAAATAGAAGAAGAAAAAAAATTAATGCTCATCACCCCCCCCCCCCCCCCCCCCCCCACTGAGCGAAATATTGGCCAGCACGATTTTCAAATTTCAGCACACTAAATTTCAAATTTATTTCAAATTTGGGCCTCCCTCCCTAAGAAATCCTGAAACCACACCTGCCACCCCTCCCCCCCCCCCCCCCGCCCCACCATGCCCGGAAATGTAATGTAATGTAAGGAATTTTCTGTTTAGAGTACTGCTGTGGGAATCATGCACGTACTCACAGACTGGATACCAGACACGGCAGCGTCATCTCCCGGGGGCTTCTTGCGGGCATGTATTAGCTCAAACCGTTTAAAACCGCTGATACTTCTTGGTTGAAATCTTCGTCAAATCACAAAATCCTTTCATGCAGTCACTGATACTCATCGCCATTGTAGTTGTTATTTGGTTTGCTTCTGATTGTTGGTGGGTTCTATAAAGTGACGCGATTGTGACTTTCCAAGTCGAATTCAGGCAGGAATTAATAACGTGTTACATATCGACGTTTCGATCATCACCGTATCTGAGTATAGTGTAATATGTCATGGACTCTGGGGCCGTGGAGGTGGAGGGGGTGAGGGGGGGGGGGGGGGGGGTAATTGTAGCATGCGATACACATGACTTGTGAAGGATTATCTGTAATTTGGGAACTATTTTTAATTTTGGTTAATGTGTTTATGTCTAGCGCTACACAAATCAATTTGCAAATCTATGATTCCCTTTCGCGCAACGATTAGCAATAAACCTGTGTTTGTTTCCGACAACTACATTTTGCTCTTGTATTTCCATAAATGTATTACCTATGCCCTAAATTTGGCTCAGATACATTTCCATACGATCGAAATGGATTAAATTAAATAAACAAATATTTGAGCAAATGTTGTTCATAAAGGGGGGGAGGGGTGGGGGGGGGGATGTGAAAATCATTCTTTTTTTCTTGTAGGTATGCCATATATCCAACTTCTTTTTTTAAAGAGCTAGAAGCATAATATAGAATCAGGCAATTCATTTATTGTAAGTTGATACATAAAAATTCCCAGATTATAGAGAAATATATCAGACACATGTAGGCTAAAAGGTTATTATTGAAAAATTATATATTTGTATATGACCGGAAACCGATATTGTAAATTATTATCAAAGCTCTTTTTGAATGACCAATAAACTATTCAGTTGAGTCTGGGAGGCAGTTAATTGCCCCTATAGCTAATTTGAATATGGCAAAATTAAGATGGAATATAGATTTAACAGGACATCTCCATTATTTCGTGATAAAAGTTTACAATAATTGCTAACGTGCATTTTCCAATTATAAAAGTTTACAGTCTATACTAAAGACTAAGAAATTTTGTGTGTTCAACAAATATGATGCAGTGGATGTTTGTGTCATTATTGGAAATGTTTCCAGGTAATATAGAGTAACTAAATAGCATATAGTTTGTGTTTAGTCAATTAAAGAGATATTTATTGGCATAAATCCACTCCAAAACAGACAGTAATTTATACTTTACAACGTAATAATATTTGGATTGGATCGATAAGTAAAGAAAATATTGGAAACATCAGCAAAAAGTATGAATTGCAAAATGGTGGAGGAAGTGTGGAAATAAGTGATGTTACTGTAGTAGAAACAAGAGCAGTCAAAGGAGTGATCCTTCCGGATTGTTGTGTGCGTGTTGGGGGTATACCACTGACCTCTAGTGGTAGAGGTCAGTGGTATATACTAATGTCAAAATAATTGATTATTTTCGATTTGAGATTTCCCTTTTTACGTTCCCTTCTTTTTTGAGAAGTGCTTTTTTGGTGAACCCCGCCCCCACCATCTTTGGAAGTCACTCCCCCCTGATCGTGCTTCATTATTATTAATATTATTAGGTCAGGGAGTGGCAAGAGGATAATAAGATTGAACAATGGAAATCGATTTGCAAATTTAAAAACTCATGAACACAAGCCCAAATAGATAAGCCCCAGTTGCGCCCTCTATAGCAAACAATGCCTAATCCCTTTTACTTAAAGGTAAAGAATTTGCCGGGAAACCGCCTACTAATTCATATATTTGGTAATTTGTTTCTCTCATGGACTGTGAGAGATATAGGGTAGTCCCATATACATCTTTCCTGCGTATAGTGCTTGTAACTTTACGAAGAATGGCCAAATTTCTTATCATTTGATGATTCAGAACCTTGCAGATGCCTTCTCAACTGGCGGCGCGCGCGCCACTCGTGGCGCTTGCGGTCAGTCAGAGTGGCGCGCGGCTGTTCCAAAAAAATAATAAAAATTAAAAATTAAAAATTAAAGAAAGAACAACATTAACAAATTATACTTTAAAATAAAAAAACTCAGAAAAATCAAAAAGTCGCAGTCGAAATGAGCCCAAAATGTAAGCAAGCCATTTTGTTTGTTTGATTTTCACTTCATTTTGACATTTTCCGTGTTTATTGCACCAAAATAACTACATATAAATTAACTTCCAGTGTAGATTTTAGCCAGGAATTGTACTAATTATTTCACATCAATATGAAATTATGATTGATGTTTTATGGAACAAAAAGGTGTTAAAAATGCCACATCTGGGCCTCAAAAATCCCTAAAATCCACTAGCTTCCGGGGGCTTCGCCCCTGGACCCACCCGGTATCGGCTCGGTCGCTACGCTCCCTCGTAACACAGTCACCAAACATACAGGTTGGCACTTCAACCTCAATTCATTTTTGTTTGGCGCTTCTAATAAACTAGTTGAGAAGGCCTGTGCTAGATGCTAGATGATCAACCTTTTCTGATCGATTCCACAACGTTTCTTTCACAATGCAATCGCATGACCATAACTGGTCTTTACCTTAAATAATTGAGAGCTGATTTGATGAGATAACCACCTGTCAGTGAACATGCAGGAGGTATAATCCCCTGGCCAAACCAGTGCAGATAGTCTTTAAAATGGATGAAATGAGGTACCAGCCTATGATCAAGGGCGTCGATCCCGGGGGATGGGGGATAGGGGATATATACACCCCACACCCGGCTCCAGGGATGTATATATATATATGCAGGCGCTTACGCAGGGGGGGGGGGGGGTTCACCCCCCTCATTTTTTTTGTGAAAAAAATGAATACTCTTTACCCCCCCCCCCCACTGAGCGTTTATCCGGTTGGCGCGATTTTCAAATTCGGGGGGGGGGGGGCAAAACAAAAGCATAAAATAATTCGTTCCTGTTTTCACGAAGTGACGGTAGTGAGGAAAATCCGCACGCAAATTGTATGCGATTTTCATTCACTACCGTCACTTCGTGAAAATAGGGACGAATTGTTGCTCACTAACCCCCCACCCCAGACGGGCCCACACCCCTGGCAATAAAAAGATAATAATAATAATAATTAAGTGCTCTTCTTTACTCCCCTCCTCCCCGCTTATTAATTCTCTCATGAAAAAAATAGTGCTCTTAATTAAAGAAGACTGACATTACAAAGATGGGACTATAGTTGTAAATTCACTCTTGTCATCAGAATTAAAGATTGGTGTTACTTTAGCTTTGTTTAGCTCATCTGGAAAAACTCCTTTTATAATGAAAGGTTGAATATAATGCAAAGTAGACCGTCCAGAGGCGGCCCTCCCGGGGGGGGGGGGCAAGGGGGGCACAGTGCCCCCCACTTTTTCAAGCACGCGAAAAGTGCCCCTTTTTACATAGGAAAAATGCCACTTTTACTTTTAAGAAGTGCCCCTTTTTACATAGGAATAGTGCCCCTATTAATTTGTAAAAGTGCCCCTTCCCCTTTTCAACTCTGATAAGTGCCCTTGTATTTGGACACGTGCCCCTTTTCATTCGACAAGTTCCCATTTTCTTTTGCAATAAGTGTCCATTTTCCATTCTCATAAGTGCCCTTTTTAATCTCTAGTAAGTGTCCCCCAGTTAGATACGAGAAGTGCCTCTTTTCACTTTTGATAAGTGCCCCCTTCACCTCTGATAATTGTCCTATTTAATTCTGAGAGGTGCCTCTTTTACTTTGACAAGTGCCCCTTTTCCTTTGTAAGAAGTGCCCCTTCCTCTCTTAATAACCACCCCCATTTTAACTCGGATAAGCGCACCTTATATTTTCACATGTGCCCTTTTACCTTTCTAATAAGTGCCCCTTTTCCCAATGATAAGTGCCCCATTAAAAAAACAGCCCCTTCCACTTTTCATAAGTGCCCCTTCTCTGGTAAATGACCCTTTTCAGGTACGAGAAAATACTTCTTCAAACTTCAGATAAATGCCCCCTTCACCTCCGATAAATGCCCCTTTAAAATCTGATCGGTACCCATTTTCTTACAACTAATGCACATTTTCCTTTATTACAAGTGCCCCTTTTTCATTCACATAAGTGCCCCTATTCATATCTGGTCATTGCCCCTTTTCAGATGCGATAAGTGCCTCTTTTCACCTCTGATAAATTCCCTTTTAACAATGATACGTGCCCCTTTTCCTTTCCAATAAGGGACCTATCCTCTTTTCATAAATCCCCCGTTCAAAATCTGATGGGGGGCTCTTTTCCGTCGACAAATGCCCATTTCCTATTCTTATGACTCACCTTTTTCATCCCTGTAAGAAGTGCCTCATTTTCACCTGTGATATTTACCCTTTGTACTTTGGCACATGCTCCTTTTCTTTCTTGATAAGGTCCCCCTTTCCTCTCATCATTAAACGCGCCCTAGCTAATTTCAAGCGACTAAGAGCAATTTCCCCCAAAGCTCGCTCGCTACGCTCGCACGCATCTATAGATGATATACTTTAATATGTTACTTATCACAGGTCTTTTCACTCTTTCGTTATGAGAATGTGCTTATATCCCCATTAGGATTGGGTTTTTCCTCTTTGTAAGATGTAATTTATCGCACTGCGACCTCACATATCTTACAATTTTTCCTCGCTCGCTTCGCTCGCTCGCAAACAATTTTTTAGAAATTCAAACCCAACTGCAAAGCAATATCTTGTATGGTGTATAAAGTGAAACAAATATTGAAATCATCCCCGTTAATTGTAATTACAATGTAGGAGTATATACCAATGTCTAAAAAATTGTATATTTTCGCTGTGAGATTTCCCTTTGTATCCAGAAAGTGCCCTTTTTTCTTGGTACCCCCCCCCCCCCCCACTTTGGAAGTCGCTTGGCCGCCCCTGAGACCGTCTACAATGTACATAATGACCTGTTTAATGACTCTTAGACTGTATTCGTCCAAACTTGCAGCTTTATTGTTTCTAAAAGTACTAACAATGTTGCAAATTGCGTTTATAATATAATCTCGATATCTTTACCACATTCGTATTCTTTTAACAATGTAAAACATCGGTATCGATAAATGTGGAGGAAATTCACTCAACAAAAGACCCCGAAGGAGTGGCCTTTTACAGATTAAATGAGAATATTCATTTCCAT